>JAMKCH010042353.1:0-70533 GCA_023653785.1 Ophioderma brevispina
TATGAGCGAAAATGTGCCCCTTTTTGGTCGACCAATATTAATTTTACACAGTACTCTATGGGGATTGCAAAATCACGTTTTTAGCTCTCACATCAAAACGGGTTGAAATATCGGCGCGAAACTTTACAGATAGGGGTTTGGGGTGAAGGCAATTCTATCAAGATGAAAAACTTAAATCAGGGCCCATTCCCCTTTAAGTAAGCAAAACCCGCCTAATACTACTGAGACTAATATACCTAACAGAGATTCGAAGCAAGTAATCGATTGGATATGTTTGCAGCGTGCAGGTTCTTGCTGGTACGTTGGTGTTATTTTAATTCCAAAATTCCCTCGACTGATCGAGAATCAATAATCGTTATTCAATACATTTCATGTAAACACCAAGATTGAATTTGGGGGATATTTTTAAATCAATGATGCTCACCGTGGTGTGTTTGTATTGGCAAAAAACGTCTTGAACACAGTTTATTACTCAGTGGTGAATATTACATATAAGCCATGGATAACGTAAAAGATCCCAATTTTGTACACTCATATCTTGACTATAGGTAGGGACTATGTCTAATTTCAAGTATTAGATAATGACATTTCTTTGCTGATCTTCAAAATGTACTGAGTTAATCAAAATGCGTATTTTCTCTTTGAATATCACAAGAATTAGTTATACAAATTTGGACAAATTTTATTTCTAAAACTGTTATGTTTTAACCGAATAGGATCTAATGGACATTTGTTTAATTGTGACTACGTCTTATGAAAATGAGTATTGATGACATGGTCAAACTCATAAACTGTTAATGTGAGCCGGTTTTATGAACAATTATATTCATATAAGGTCATGAATTGAAGCACAAAATAATTGGGCAAAATTGCCTGATTTGCAGGATACCTCGCTCATACAAAACTTAAGGCGCTCACAGCGCCACCGTGCGGCCAAGTCATTGCAAGCCGAAACAGACCTGGTTCGATACGCCCGAGCTGTTAACATGGACTACAGCTTGCTTCCAATCTCGTTAGGTATATTCGTCTCAGCTACTACAAATTATATATTCTTTCTTACCAACATCATTTTTCATTTTGTTGATAAATTTCTATTTTTTTCTGATCATTCCTAACCTAGTTTACAGTGTCCACAACCTTCTCAGCTCTCTTGCGAAGTGTGTATCCCAGAATCATTTGGGATTGAAAAAATTCATGATTAAAATGCGAAGGTGACCCAGTCAAACTTCAAACAATTTACGGCCTGTTATTTTATTTGTATCATGGTATAGTCTTATTCCCAGGTCCCCTGTAGTATGGCTCTCATGCCTTATAATGCAAGAGGCCTGTAAAAAACACATTGAAAGCATGGACCAGATGCATTACTATGATATATGTGTGACGAATCATTTTGAATATTTTCTTTCTGAACCTACCAATGGGTGTCAGAAAAGAAAGGGTCAATGAGTGAGAGTTAATTGAAAAAAAGGGGTCAGTGTTAACCATTTTCAGTGAGTGCCCCCCCTAGTGCTATCACATAGTTATAATTTGTTTACCCTTACTCATGGCAGGTTGCTTTGAGACAAGAGTCCTTCACAGCTGAAGATGACAAGCCACAGTTTCCAGGTTCAAGATCCAAATTCACAGAGAAACTGGAATTCATTGAACCAGACACTTACGAAGGCATTCCAGTATATCGAGTGATGAATCGCAAAGGGAAAATAATTGATCCAAGTCAAGATCCAAAATTAGATAAAGAAGTTGTGATCAAGATGTACAAAGCTATGACAACACTGAATGCTATGGATAAAATCTTGTATGAATCGCAAAGACAGGTGAGTTTATACATAGAGGACATTGATAGTTCAGGCATGCAGAGATGTTGAAAAGCATTTAATCTGTTAATGTACATGTAGTTGCTGTTTTTCTAGCAGACATTTACACTGAAAAACAAAATGAATGTAGCCATTGGTGACTATCAGATCCTATCATCTGTGACAACTTGTAAATCTTTAATTCAAGTTATATTTTTAAATACCATATTTTTAATAATAAACTCCCCCTCACAACTCACCCGAACATTGTCAATTCAAGTGAGGGTACCCCCCTTTTTGATGGGTGCAATTTTCACAGAAATTGCATCTGCCCTTGTTAAAATGTCTTAAACAGACAAGTTGAGTTTGTTTTTTCATACGCCATGATGCAGCCATTGTCGATGTTGTAAAAATCTCTTTTGTTCTAAAAGTTAAAACTGATTAACCGGATGTACACTAACCGTGTATGTTTGGTTAATTACAGGGTCGTATTTCATTCTATATGACTAACTACGGTGAAGAGGGTCTCATGTTGCAGTTGCGCTGCCTTAGATGACAAAGATGTTGTTTTTGGACAAACAGGGAAGCGGTGAGTTGTAGTACCCTGGAAGTATGTTATGGTACTTGTACTTGAATGTGGAATTCTGTTTGTTCACTGATTGAAGAAAAAGAATCCATGTTTTGTGTACAAGTCCAACACATGGGTTGGCATCTAAGCCTCCCTATTAGATATTCCAATGTGTCAATAGTAGGGAGTTTCCATGCCATGCTGAGGTGTTACATGTACTTGAATGTGGATTCTTTTGTTCAATTCATTGCAGAACAAAAGAATTCCATGCAACATAGGGAGGTTTAGATGCCATGTGCAAGGTGTGTTTCTTTGTACTTGGAATGTGGAATTCTTTTGTTCATGGATTGATCAAACAAAAGAATTCCATGGCAACAGTAGGAGGTGTTAGATTCCATGTGCAAGGTGTTTCTTATCCTTGGAATGTGGAATTCCTTTGTTCATGGATTGATCAAACAAAAGAATTCCATGCAACAGAAGGGAGGTTAATGCCATGTGCAAGGTGTGTGTTTGTAAGGAATGTGGATTTTTTTTGTTCATGCTGATTCTCAATACTTCCATGTAACAGGTAGGGAGGTTTAGATGCCATGTGCAAGGTGTGTACTTGACTGGAATTGGAATTCTTTGTTCAATGATTGATAGAACAAAGAATTCCAAGTTTTTGCGTACACGTAACACACAGGGTTATGCATCTAAGCCTCCCTATCAAATATTCTACTGTGTCAATAGTATGAGAGGTTTAGAATGCCATGCATGAGGTACACAGAGGAAGGTGTATTGAAAACCACTGTATACATCTCTCCATTAGCAGTGGACAACCCGATTGTCATTTGTTAACATGCCTCAGTCTTCCTAAATATACAATAATATGAGCCCGACGTACCTAGAATCACAAAGACACATGATCCAAGAGCATCCTTAGAACATTTTTCCCAATGCTCATTATCATGAAATCAGAGAAATTGGAAATTATGCACACCAGTTTTCAGAAGTTTCCTGTGTTATTGTTGACAATGAGAACAAAGGAATATGTCAAGGATTAGTTTTTCTCACCCCAATCAATATTGCCATTAGTGGGATACTATTGAATAGGGAGGTCAATGATGTTGTTATGTTTTGGCGTGCAAGCTTTCACACACAATTGTCACTTATTGCTAATCCTGGTCATGACAATAGTAAGCTGTGTTTGTAACAGAAAATCTGGTGAACTATATCTAGTAGTGTCCTTTTTGAGTCTGGTGGATATAAGACGAACACTGGTATGGGAGTATGCATGAGGTGTATACCTGTAACTTGGGGAATGTAATTCTTTGTTTTGACAATCCATTAAAAAAGAATTCCACATTCCAAAGTACATTATACACCTCATGCATACTCCATCAAATGTTCGTCTTCGATCCACAGACTCACAAGGAACTAACAGAGTTATATTTCACAAGATTTTCTGTTTACAACTCAGCTTACCTATGTCATGCCATGGCTTAGCAATAGTGCAATTGTGTGAGCACTCTTGCACGCCAAACATAAAAAACATGACCTCCTATTCACTAGTTAGCCCAATAATGGCAATATGATTGGTGTAGAAACAATGCCATTCTCTTCCTTTGTTCTCATGTCAACAATAACACAGGACCTTCTGAAACTGTGTGCATAATTTCCAATTTCTCTTGATTTTCATGATAATTAGCATTGGCAAAATGTTCTAAGGAATGCCATTGGATCATGTCTATGTGATTTTAGCCTAGTCGGGCTCATATTTATTGTAATTTGGAATACTGAGGCATGTAACAAATGACATCTGGTTGTCCACACGGCTAATGAGATATGTATACAGTGGTTTTCAATCACCTCCTCCTGTGTAACCTTCATGCATGGCATCTAACCTCTCTACTATTGACCCATTAAGAATAGTGATAGTTATGCTTAGATGCCATAACCCATGTGTGTACTTGTACGCACAAACTAGGAATTCTTATTGTTCTATCAATCCATGAACAAACGAATTCCACATTCCAGTCCACGTACACACCTTTGCACAGGCATCTAAACCTCCCACTGTTACATGGAAAGTTTGATGAATCCATGAACAAAAAAATTCACATTCGCAGTAGCAAACACCACGCCTTGCCCATGGCATCTAAACCTCCCTGCTGTTGCATGGAATTCTTTTGTTTGATTGTTCCATAACAAAAGAATTCCCACATTCCAAGTATACGAACACACCTTGCACATGGCATCTACACCTCCCTACTGTGGCATGGAATTTCTTTGGTTTGATCAATCCATGAACAAAAGAATTCCACATTCCAATACAAGAACACACCTTGCACATGGCATTTAAACCTCCCTATGTTGCATGAATTCCTTGTTGTTCTATCAATGCATGAAGCAAAAGAATTCCACATTCCCAGTCCATTTACACACTCATGCATGGCATTTAACCTCC
The DNA here is from genome assembly GCA_023653785.1 of Ophioderma brevispina. Classification (NCBI taxonomy): domain Eukaryota; kingdom Metazoa; phylum Echinodermata; class Ophiuroidea; order Amphilepidida; family Ophiodermatidae; genus Ophioderma; species Ophioderma brevispina. Next base: position 4,808 of record JAMKCH010042353.1, read on the forward strand.
CTACTATTGACACATTGGAATATCTAATAGGGAGGCTTAGATGCCATAAACCCATGTGTACTTGTACACAAAACATGGAATTCTTTTGTCTATCAATCCATGACAAAAGAATTCCCCATTCCAGGTGCAAGTACCATACCTGATACATTCCAGGGTACTACAACTCACCTGCTTCCCCTGTATTTCCAAAAACAACATTTTGTCATTCAAGGCAGAACCCCCGCACTGCCAACATGAGTACCCTCTCACCGTAGTTAGTCATATAGAATGAAATCGACCCTGTAAATATACCGAAAAAAACAAAAACATACCCAGGTTAGTGTACACTCAGGTGTAATCAGTATTCTTTTAGACAAAAGAGTTTTTTACAACATCGCCAATGGCGGCATCCATGTCTGTATGAAAAACAAACCAAACTGGTCTGTTTAAGACTTTTAACAAGGCAATGCCAATTTCTGTGAAACTTGCACACATCAAAAAGGTCCCTCACTTGAATTGACATGTTCCGGGTGAGTTGTTAGGGGGAAGTGTTTTTATTAACATATGGTATTAAAAAATATAACTTGAATTCAAGATTTTCAGTTGTCACATGCTGAAATAGGGAGCTTGATTATTCACAATGGCTACTTCATTTTTTTTTTCAAGTGTAAATTCTTGCTAGAAAAACAGACACTACATGTACATTAACAAGATTTAACATGCTTTTCAACATCTCTGCATGCCTGCACATCACTGCATCTCTGTAACACTCACCTGTTTGTGATTCATACAAGTTTATCCATAGCTTCAGTTGTTTGTCATAGCTTTGACATCTTGATCACAACCTCTTTATCTAATTTTGGATCTTGACTTGGATCAATTATTTCCCCCTTTGCGATCATCACTCGATTCTGGAATGCCTTCGTAAGTGTCCTGGTTCAATGAATTCCAGGTTTTCTCTGTGAATTTGGTCTTGAAACCTGGAAACTGTGGCTTGTCATCTTTCAGCTGTGAAGGACTCTTGTCTCAAAGCAACCGTGCCATGAGTAAGTGTAACAAATTATAACTATGTGATAGCACTAGGGGGGGGGCACTCACTGAAAATGGTTAACACTGACCCCTTTTTTTCAATTAACTCTCAACTCGTTGACCCTTTCTTGTCATTTAACCGCCTTGGTACGGTCATAAAAACATATTCAATGATTTGTCCACAGTACATAGTAATGCATCTGGTCCATGCTTTCAATGTGTTTTTTATTTACTGGCCTCTTGCATTAATAGGATGAGAGCCATACTACAGGGACCTGGGAATAAGACTATACCATGATACAAAAAATACCAGGCCGTAAATTGGGTTTGAAGTTTGACTGGGTCACCTTCGCATTTATCGTGAATTTTTCATCCCAAATCTGGGATACACACGTCGCAAGAAGCTGAGAAGGTTGTGGACACTGTAAACAGTTAGGAACGATCAGAAAAAAATAATTTATACAACAAAGAAACATGATGTTGGTAAGAAAGAATATTAAATTTGTATAGTGGAGAGGTTGCTTACTTAAAGGGGGATGGCCCTATTTAATTTTCATCTGTATAGCATTGCCTTCACCCCAAACCCCTATCTTAAAGTTTTCGCGCCGATTTTCACCCGTTTTTGATGGTGAGAGCTAAAAACGTGATTTGCAATCCCCATAGAGTAGCTGTGTAAAATTAATAGATCGACCAAAGGGGCACATTTCCGCTCATAACTTACAAACTAAACAGCCCTTTAGCCCTATAATTTCATAGGGTAAATGAGAACAATAGTATCTTTCTTCGAGTACCAAAATTTTTAACACTCCGGTAAAATCGGGGGGCCCTGGTGACGAGGCATTCGCAATCGGGCCATGGACCTTTAACTAGGACGACACTTGCTGTCAGAATCCTTCAGGGGTCGGCAACGCGTGCGCCGCAATATCTGCATACAAGGGGTGGAGTCTATGGGTAGCTTCATACGCGATTAACCAATGGGTAGGCCAACCACTTCAACCAGCGCATCGGCATTCATTCCGTGTTGACGCAGGCCTCGCCGCACGTTAATAACTCTGAACAATTCTGACAGAGAAATTATAAATAACAAAGTTATAGTAAAAAATGTTCCTTACTGACTTATTTTTAAGCAGCAAATACCTCAAAACTTGTGACCACCACTTGGCACCACAGAACGATTGGGCTCACTGTGTTTTGCAAAGATATCTTTGGTTTGGCGTGCATGAGGTGAACAGGGTAACCCAAGACAAGATTTTTTTCACACAATGGTGCATTTCTTGGCATGGTCCATTGAACAAGCCCAAAAAAAAAAAAAAAAAAAAAAAATAACTAACCTCCACACAGAAAGGGTGATCACCTTAAATTGCACCCATAAGGGTGTTTAAGTGGCATTTTATAGATGTTTACCAGTAAGTTCTTAAACCTCAACCCACAAAAAAAATACTCGAGTTGAAATAGCGTTGAATGTCGCCACCAACGGCAAGGTGTCTGGTTGTTCCTAACTAGGTTGTATTTACAGACATAAAGGGCAAATGTTACGGGCGAGACCAAAAATGAGTCGCTCAGCCTATCACTCCTCACTGTTAAAGAGACTGAGGAGATTTCCAGAAAGGACCTCCCCCATTTTTTCGAATCTGGGTTTTTCTTTAGCATATCGGGGAATTCTTTTCCAATGTTAATTAGACCACACCTGAAGTGATAAGCCGAGACGCCGTCTTTATTTATAGAATGTTGATTTAGTACTTTGTCGTGCACGACATAAAAGTCAAAGCACGGTGTTAATTCTATGGGGACAATTACGATGGTCGGGCAAGTTCAAAACAAGGTTTGGCGGTTTTGCTTTCATGCTTGTTTGGTCAATAAACCTTCGAAACGTTTCTCGTGGTGGTCTACATCCGATCATGTGCAATTGTGAGAAATTTGTACCCTCAAAAAATCTCCTCCCTGTCACTTTAGATACAGAGGTGCATCTTGCCTCAAATATGGTGGTCTAATGGTAAAAAAATGAAAACAATAAAACAAAGTGAAAAATCATGGCTGCTATTCTTTGTTCATCACCAAATGGGCAAATACTATTCACACTGTACTTTCAAGTAACACAGCGCAGTGCGTGATGTACACGAGGCGCACGTTGTGGCAAGAGCCGCATGCACGAAACGAAATACTTTCACACGGCCAAGCGTAAACGGAATTACTTTCACAAGCTTGAACGGAATTCCTTTGCAGCGCGGAAAACAAAATCGAATCTTTGCACTAGTAGGGGGTTCATTGAGCGACGCCATATGCCCGTCATGCACGCGAAATCAGTACTCGCTGATGCAACATGTACTTTTTAAAATTGTATATTTTTTTCTCAGAATTGTTTTTTCCCTACAAAGTTATGTGAATCACTCAGAATACAATAATGTTAATGTCCATCAATAGTAACGACCCGTAAATCAAGTAAAAAAGATGATATTAGGTGATATAACATGCATTTATCTTAACCGGCCAACTCCATGCGCGCGTGCAGAAATGGCCCTGTCACTTTGGGCTGTCGATATACCATTTTTTATCATTTTCGCCCAAGAGTCTCATCTTTATACGAATCTATCAATGTTTTATGAAGTAAGACACCTGAGGCCACAATCCTCAAGTTTCGGTCTTTTTTGATAACGGGAAATCATTTTTATAATTTTTTAAAACTTCACTCGTTTCCTAAACCGTTTTCCGCTACAGTAATGGTGGTACACTGGATCACTGAAAAGCACAACTTCTCCTCTACAATTTTGTATTGGGGGTATTTTGCACCCCAGCACCTGATCATGGGGCGAAATGCTATTTTCCACGCCCCTCCATACCATATTTAGCGTCTTCCCTTCCCATGACCAAGCGTAAGCCTAAAACACGCTAGACAAGGCTAAGCCCAATCCAACTGGGTTGCCGGCGCATGCCGGCAGATTTTTGCACACGCGTTCGTTGATAGCGCCCGAACACCCCGTGCTTGCGGGATGATGGCAACTGGGGAACTACCGCTATGGTTAGCGCGCTGGATGTACTACAGTAATCTTTTTGACTGGTAAGTACAAACATTCCCTACTTTATATTTAAATAGTTTACTATTCACATATTTAAATAGTTTGCCGATTTACAACCGTCCAATGTTAGAAATACGATTTTTTTGTCTAGAGTTACAACCACGATTGGGTGCCTATCGTACGTTGTGTTTCTATTTACGGCAGAGCTTCGGCGTCTAAGTGTGTATTCCTGCACATGCCGGTTAGATGCGAATTTGTTGTTTCTGAAAATTGCCCGGATATTTTGCATTCAGAAGATCCTTAACAACCCTTGACCTTGTCAACCAGCAGCTGCAAGTGCAAAGATACCTACGCTAGTTATATAATTTAAGGTTTATATCTCTAATTGATTTAATTTTTTTGTTTATTTCACTATACTCTGCTAAAGCATTATTAGTCTATCCATGCTATTTGACACACTTCCGCTGCAGTCTCCAAAGTATTTCCATCTCCTTTCACTCACTTAAAAGCGCTTAGATCCATAATCCATATTTTGTCTGTGTGTTTACTCTATAACTGGATTGTCTTTTCCTTTTCATTACATGGATACTGAAATTTCCTTGTGTCGTTTCAGATGAGAACAAGTTACCTTGAAATGGATTAAGGACGCAACAATGTGCAGATTCTTCTATTGAGTGAACGTATAATTTTAGTTTAAAATCACCTATATCAATTTTTATCTATATGTAAGTTATTGAGTTTATTTCAATCATTGTGCTTAACACCCCAATCATAATAGTCGATCTAAGTATAGGAGTTGAACCAAAACTTGGCAAAAAAGTATCTTGTCATATACTTTTTTACTTGTATTATTATTCAACCTGTGCATAATAGCAATTTTTCAAAAAATAATAGAGGGCTGTGGTTGTGTTTATTTTTTTAAAGTTTTGTCTTTAATTATTAAATCAAATGCAGATAAAATACAGCTCAATTATAATGCATGCAATGCATTTCCTTATGTATTTCTTTTTTAATCTCACCCTGCTATTTTATAATAAAATTATTTTTAACTTAACAACAAAGTGTTAATTAATCTGTTCAACCACAACCTGATTAAAAATTATGATAATTAATATACACATAAAAAGCAAAACTTACTAAACATGTGAACATAACCAAACTTTAAGGCCTACATCTCAGTAAGTAAAAAAACGCAAATAGGCAATTCAAACCAACGTAACTCGAAAACGAAAAATGGTTAGGAAGAAATTTTTGGCACAGAGTTAAAACACTTCGCTCTAGAAAACCATGTCTTCCGATGTTTGAAGTTCCCCCCCCCCTTCATTTTAAATTATTTTTAAATCGCTATTGGCTGGCTCCAGTTCCATGGCAACCAATTAAAAAATCCGAGAACAAGTTTCATCTAGAATGTCCTAGCGGTATTCTTCCCTAATCCCATTAATGTACGTCAAACAGTGTTGAGTTACGTTTGTTAAAAAATTTAGCCCTTCACAGGTCTCGCACGTTACCATGGCAACAATGGTGAAAACTATACCGATTTTGACACTTCAGGTAAGTCCTTCAAATGGTATATTGATATGTATAGGTATTTTGACATTTTAAGAATGGTGGTGAAATACTCCACAAATTTACGAGAACTACCAGGAAACCGCCCAATCAAGTAACGGTAGGTCAATAACATCACCCCCTATTTTAAAAGGTGAACATTCAAAATTATGACCCTTCCACGTTAAGTCTTGAACTCAAGAAGGAATTACACTGTCGTCTTTTGTCATGCATGTGTTTCATTTATTTGGGTTTTATTGTAATTCTGTTGTGACGTATAGTTGGTAAATCAATTATTTTATCCAATAGGCAACACGGCATTCTATTCTATTGGCATATGTCTCATTCAGCATATTGGCATATAAGAGTAACAACCAAGCAAACAATAATCATGCAAATAAGCTGTGTTTAGGATAAATTATTTTCAATAAACATAGTTTGAAACATTCTGAGCAACAATGTAGTATTTAGAACAAATTTTTAACATGAATTACTATACCATCTAAGTGTTCTTTACACTCATAGGGATTGTATGGGCTTTGATACCACTGGGCCTAAACCCACCTGCCATTGTGGGTATTTTGAAATAGCTATAGATGCTTATTTGAATGCATATATCTGAAAAACGGTATATCCAATTTTGCTGCAATTTTGGGTAGGATGCACCATTAGTAACATTTCATAATATGTATTTTGTACACATATTTGACCACATTTTTAGATTTAATCCTCAAAATGTGCTATATTCATGTTTTTGGCTCAAAAGTACGAAAAATGGCAGATTTGTGCCATCTTAAATCGTCTATATCTCAAGAACCGATATCATTATGGTGTCTTGGTGCTGTTGTATCTTTTGATACGCTCTTTCAAACACATCACTAAAGAAGATGGATAACACTTTCTAAAAATCACATGGACACCCTAGTATTAGTATGACCAAGTAAGCATGGTGAGTGCCAGACTTCACTCTGTCTCCTGACCAGTCTGTGTGATGTAAGTTGTGTGGGTTTGCGTGTGCTAATTTTAAATTAAATTTACGTAAGTGTTTTCGGTATGTATACGGCTACCTAACCCCCGGGTTCGGTAGCCGTCTACGGTAAAATAGCCCGGGAGTGTTTTCGGTAGCTCGGCGCACCATCCTTGAAGGACTCGTACTAATATAACAAGTTTCAAGAGGGGCAAGCCGGTGACGAGGTTGTTTTGTCTTGAGCAATTCGACTCAAAATGTTCAATTTTTTCCTCTACTAAACATGTTGCATTGTTTTTAAGGACACAACAAAGACACAGATTCAAATGAAATTGTTACAAACAATTTTATGTACTTTTGTTTCAAAGATTTGACCTTGCACTGTTTTGCAGAATACAAAGTATTGCTTTGAAGTACATGGTATCGCTTAAACCACGACTGTACGGTGTTTTTACTGCTATATGCGTTCTATTTTGCATATCAATCAATTCCATAGAGTGAATCGATGGTTAAGCTTGATACGTGCATGCCAACCGTCATCAGAAGTATTTATCTAAAAATTTGTTAATGAAATATACATCGTAGTTTGAAGCATTGAAATTTGGTAAAAAAAGAAACATCTCGGCAATGTCGATATTCCTCTGTTGTAAAAACTGCAAATTGGGCATAATTCAAAGACGAAATATAAGTCTTTAGCTCTTACATAAGACACTACAGATCTATTTAGAGTGGATTTACACAAGTTATGTGTAGGTGTGGTCCGTCACGATTAAACTGTATGTCCCTTAGTCCGCTTCATTTTAAAGCCACTTTACCAATAAACATTTCCGGTTTTTTTTTGTTCTGTATTTTCGTGTGTGCTCTTTCAAATTGTAGAGTCGACAAAATTCATTGCCCAAAGCCCGCATCCGGGGCCGCATCGTGGTAAGTGGGTTGTGAGGTTCGGCGTGTTGTGGGAAGGTTATGAGTTGAGTATGCCATATTTTTCTTTTCAAGGCTAAAAAAATGATCGGGAATATTAAAAACACATTTAGGCCTCATAAAAGAATTCCTTACATAGGCAAAAAATGTACTTTTGGTACCGTCAACGATCTGTCATCGGGGTCTGTCCGCAAGAACCGTTTTTAAAAATGTTTTTATTTTTATAATGATTGTTAAAACTTCATGTTTGTGTTCAAAAAATTACGTGAACGGTTTGAAGACGCTATTGTGGAGTAATTTTACATTGGCAATCCTCAAAAGAAAACAAATCCGGGTTTGAGAATAAGGTGCGGACTCTTTTCCGTTCTGCAGAGAACAGAGTCGGTCGGAAGACAGCATTTTTTTTTTATTTATGAACTTTTTTATTTCTGTATTTATATATTTGTTAATCCATTATGTTTTTTTATTTGTCACTTTTTATTTATTATATTTTGTTCCTTCGTTATTCCCTTAATCTACTTTATTTCTGTTTATCTGAGACGCATTATAATTTAGTTTATATTCAGTCCTGGTTTCGTTTGCTCTATAGGGCAAGTTTTAACATTAAGGTGGAATGACCCCTTTAAGAGTGCTAAACAATCATAACTACATATTGAAACTGAGAAGAAAGACCTGTCTGTTTGCTTTTTGTTTGACTACAGCGGATCTTCGTTCAAATTTATTATCGAAAATGTAACTTCTCAAACGGAAATCTCTTTCATATTTTTGGTATTTTATTGGTTTTCTCAAGCCTCGATATTTATTTTTTTTTGCTCAAAAGTGGGCGTAACAGGCGGGGGGCAGGGGGGCAGGTCGTGTTAACTAGAATACAACAAATGTCATGACTCATATTTCTAATATTTGATATTTTACAGACATTTCTATTAAAAATGGTATAGCCTACATATTGTTAAATTTAGCCCTGCCCAAACAGTCCATTTTTAACCATTTCAATGGAGGGGATTTGCAATTGCCACAGATTTTCCTAATAAAGGACTATTGTGTTAATTATTTGGTGCCAATGATAGGCTAGGGATCGTGAATCCAAAAACTCTGTGCTATCCTAATTTCCCTAATTGCTTATATTCAATGTTTAAGGCTAATTTCGTATTTGCTCAGGACTATACGAAATTAGAAATTGCACAATTTTTACCAAAGAAACTTTCCTCAGCTTAATCCTCAGATGAGAAGTTTTTTTATGGAAAGCTTTCCATCAGGGCAAATATCAGTACTTCGATGTTTTAGAGACTGTGAAATCTCTTGTGGCACTCACGGCGTTCATGGAGTATGGCAGGGTCTGTTCGTCACGCATGACTTTGTCCGGCTATATAACCGATCCCTGTGGACACGCTCCGTAGCAGTAACGGCTACCTAACCACAAGCCCGTTTTGGTTATATAGCCGTACACGGCTACGGAACCCCGGGGTTAGGTAGCCGTAACGGCTACGGAAACCTCCTTAAATTTAATCGAGTGTTTTCGGTAGCCGTATACGGCTCCCTAACCCCAGGTTCGTAAGCCTTTACGGTAAATAGCCCGGGAGTGTTTCGGTAGCCGTGCGCACCATCCTTAAGGACAGCGTACTAATATAACAATGTTTCAATCGGGCGCAAGCCGGTTGACGAGTGTTTTTGGTCTTGAGCAATTCGACTTCAAAATTGCAAGTTTTTCCTCTACGCAAGTTTTTTCCTCTAGAAAAACAGTCATTGTTATTATACAGCATGTGATAACCATTTTCCAGATTTAAAGAATTTATCATTATGACTTTTCAGGTGAAACTTACCCTTGTTGTGTACATTGGGCTGTCAAATTTGGCAGACCTTTAAACATGTTGACATGAACTGTTTGGGAACAAATGGTAGCATCGGTTACACAAATTGGTGAGATAATTATTCTAAAGACTCTAGATGCTATGCAATGTCAAAAGAAAAATGATTTTTTCTTTTATTTAGGAAATATACATCTCAAACCGTAAATGGCATTGGAATCCACAGGAACCAGTATAATTATGGCACCAAAGATTTATGTCCAAATTTTAAAAGATGATTGACATAGTGACATTATTGGTGCCAACGTGGCTCTATGCTAATTTTAACTATAGTCCCTGATGAGCATGACTCCTCCATAGTACAATATCATATGCCATAACTTTAATCAAAGGAGGGTGCTGCAAAATAGTGTTTTTTAACTGATATGACAAAATTTTTGTTCTCACATCGCCAATAATTTCACGCTTCACGCAAAACATATTACCTGATTCCACTTGAAAGTACTTTACCTTAGAGTGTTATCTACAACATGATAGTCGTAAATATCTTCATTAACTCTTTTTGAAGTGAAATTTAATGAATTCCAGGCTTGTAAGATTCTGACCTGTGACTAAGTCCGACCCCGTTTTTATTGCTATTTTAAGCCATTCACGCCATTAAAAATTGGAATTACTGGTGATAAAGGTAGAAGAGTGTGTTTCGTGAAAGCACCGGTGAAGCTTTTGAATAGGAATCAGGTAAGATGGAGGTGATGTTGTCGTTGTTGAAGGCTCAAAAAAATGTCATAAACTGATGCAACAATAATTTTCTTGGGACTCACAATATAGGACTGTAAGGCATAGGTTAAAGAAACGTCATATGAAGTCCCAAGCCCAATTCTTGCGGGATAAAAATTTTAACTGCGCAGTAGCAGCAACAACAATACGATTTTCACTATGCGCAACATTAAATTGCAAATTTTAACAGCGTAATCCCGGATGGTAAATGGAAAGCAGACTTAGCGATCAATTGATCAACGTGAGACTCTAGCGTGTGTCAGTAACTTAAAAGTACTTCATTGCATTTTCAGCATGCATGCAAGTTGTTACACCAACAATTCGACATATAGGTACTTATCACAGAATGCTGAGCTTTACTACTAGTACTGTCCCTGGCGGTACGTTTTGGAAACTGTAAGTACTTTTAAAAAAGGAATTTTGAAGAGACATAAAGAGTCCTAGTTGGTCATTGTTCCGTCAGAAAATGGGCTTCGTAAAGGGGACTTGTTCAGACCACTAAAATTGTGACAATCAAAATCTTTTTCTTACTCTTAGCTACACCATGGACAATTAGCTGTTAATGTAACCCCAGCCAGCCCAACAATTCATGTTTTTTGATACTGAGGATTTTAGCTTACCTGCACAATGAATCAAGAACATCAATAGGGATGGGAATAGATGGAGGCAGAGGCTGATTTTCCATGTTTACAAATTTCAAATGTGAATTGAAAATCCAGTGAATCTTTTGCTTTTTTTTTTTTTTTTTTTTTTTTTTTTTTTTTTTTTTTTAATTTCAATGTTCAAATTACATATCAAGAGGACATAAAAATAAAGACCAAGCAGGGACCGCCGGATAAAATGGCATTTCGTGTGACATTTCGGGGAAAGAATTTCGGGGAGGAAGGGAAACTCCCTTCATGCAATGATGCTCTCTCGAACCCGTTGTTGCTTATCTCATAGAAACACAAGTTTTCTCAATATGATAAAATACGAACAAATTCCCTATTATGAAGCTGTTTCTTCTCTAAAAATACAACTAAATATATCTATAGAATAAGTTACGATATAAAACAACAAAGTGTTAAATATGTTTGCAAAAATTCGAATTTAGACTATTTAAAGAACATTTTTATTCATTTAAATGTTTATCAACCGAGGGTACGGGTCAACAACGCAGCCTCTTTCTTTTCCCCCCAATATGATGATAATGTACAAAAAATAATACTTTTGTACAAGGAATAAATAGTCAAATATTTACACTTTTAGAGCGTGTATTATTTTAAAATGGTTTTTTTTTTACATACAAAATTGCCTAAAAACGACAAAATCTCAATTTTCAATTATATATATTTGCCAACAAGGTTATTATGGCAGCCTCCATGCCGACAACGTGTGTCTAGAGAAAGAAACCGTTAGGCTCTGTAAGTAGCGCCCGTATACCATAAGCCTAACCTGTCGATCAAAATAGTTCCAAGTTGAGCAGAATGTTAGCATTGTGTTGTCAGTAAACTGATGTGCGTCTCACTTCCCCAAACATATACCCCACCCAACACTGACTGAGACGAATATTCGTCTCAGCCCAAAACAACCTCTAAACACCAACCACCCAAAACCCCACACCACATGCTCAGACGAAGTTATGTCTGTTAGTTCTTCGGTATGTCATAATATGGGATTATGATCCGGTCAATAGGTGAAATCAGAAGTAAACGACTTCATACCAGAAGGTCAAATTTTTAATTCGCTCTTCCTTTACTGGGAGTGAGCACTCTAATTCAAAAGCTTGTATTCCTGATAAATTATGTCGGTAATGTTAGTATAGTTAATAAATTAAAGGGCTATGAGATGCTACCCTTCGTCAAAGAGATTCATGTTCAGAGAACGGTAGCATGTATGTGTTTAGTAACTCTGAACTTGCATTGAAACACCCCATTATATAGATGTTTTATATATTTATGCCCTTATAGGGCTATGCGATGCTACTTTCTGTCAAGCAGAGTTCATGTTCAGCTCGATGTTGTAGCATTGTATGTGTTTAGTAGGCTTATAAACGACACTTGCAACACCCAATATGCTATTAGAATGTTGTTAGGCCCTATTTATGGACTTATAGGACTATGCGATGCCCTAACCTGTTGTCAATGAAGTTCCAGTTCAGAGAATGTTAGGCATTGTATGTGTTAGTAACACTGAACTTGCAAACACTCCATATAATGGTTTATATATAGGCTATTTGAGCCTTATAGGACTATGCGATTGGTAACCTTCGTCAAGAATTCATGTTCAGAGAATGTTAGCATGTGTATGTGTTTTAGTAACACTGAAATGCAGAACACCCAGCTAATGTTTTCTAATATGCTATTTAGTCTTATAGGACTATGCGATTGCTAAGACTTCTGTCAAGAGGTTTCATGTTCAGAGAAGTTAGCATGTATGTGTCTAGTAACCACTGAACTTGCAAGACAGCTCCATATAATGTTTGAGAGAGAGGATATTTGTGGATTATAGGATATGTGAGTGCTAACCTTTGTCAAGAGAGATCATGTTCAGAGAATGTTAGTATTGTATGTGTTTAGTAAAACTGAACTCACTATTAAGGTATTATATATTTATGCCTCATAAGACTATGGGATGCTACCTTCGGTCAGAGGAGTTCATGTTCAGAGAGAGTAGCATTGTATCGGTTTAGTAACACTGAACTTGCAAACACCACCATAATAAAGTTTGTATATATATTATGCTTATAGGGCTATGCGATGCTAACCTTCTGTCAAGAGAGTCTTGTGCGAGAATGTTAGCTTGTATGTGTTTAGGTAAACTGAAACTCCATATATAAGGTTTCTATATATGTAGCCTCATAGACGAGATGCGGTGCAACCTTCTGTCAAGAGAGTGTATTTCAAAAGAATGTACATTGTTTGTAAGCTGTATGCATGTGTTTAGTGTGGCACTGAACTGGACAAAACACCACATAGACTGCAGGGCCTATCAAAACCAAGCCCCAGGAAAAGGAGGATGGCCGAGTATTAAGGATATGAAGTTTTCATCTTGTAGATTGGGATTCACTCGCAAAAACCCCATCTGTAAAGTTTCACGCCGATATTTCATCAGTTTTGATGCGAGAGCAAAAAACGTTGTTTGTAAGCCCCATAGAGGACTGTGTAAAATTAATATTGGTCGACCAAAATGAGGGCACATTTTTGCTCATAATTCCAAGACCAAACATCCTTGGATCGAAGATTTCACAGGGTAAATGAGGAAAAATAGCAGGCTTCTTCTGATACCAAACTGTTGACCACTTCCGGTAAGAAATCTGGCTTCTGGGGACGAGGCATTAGCGATCGGGCCATGGTACATTGAACACAATGCCGTGGAACCACATGACACCAAAACCCCGCACACGCGGTCCACGTCAGGGAGGCTAACCTTCGTCAGTTTTGATTTCACGCCTTCAGAGAATGTAGCATTTGCATTTCTTTGCTCAACTTACCGATCCATAAGTTACGTACCACGTCAGTTACTTCAAGTACCCACCCCAATAAGCTCACCTCACAACACCCTCCCTTCTTTGGCCACCCAGAAAACAAAACTAAGGCGTCACCCCCATATTATTGATGGCCAATGTGATGCTAACCTTCTGTCAAGAAAATGTGAAGCTGACAGAAGTAGAATTGATATTTACGATTAGAAATGGAGCTTACAGAAAACCGCCCACCATACATCATTACACCACACTTATAACTAATTTTTTGGTGGAAGACGGGGGGCAGCCGTGACATGTGGGGGGGGGGGGAGGCGTGCAAAAGTGAAAGAATTCTGGGGGGGAGGGGGGGGTCATAAAAGCGTTCCCAATTTGGCCCACAGAATCGTAATATTTGCAAGATTTATGATTTTTGGCCAAAATCGCTGGATTTTTTCTGTAGATGACCAGGGGCAAACGAAAATTAAGAGTGGGGGGAGAGAAGATGTGTTCGCCCTGCACCCCAAGCCCCAAGCCCACGTTGCGCCGCCACTGGGGGGAGAGTGGGGGATGTTGAGCCATGGGGTATGTTGAGCCGACCCACAAGCCTTTATCTCAGAAGAAATGTGAAAAATGCAAATGCGAACATTTTATTTTTATTGCATTTTTTGACCCACATTCCATTTGTTTCTGAAATTGAGCAAAACCTTAAAAAATGCGCGGTCTTCTGAGAGAGAACTTTTTCCCCTGGGCTAAATTAAGAAGGTGGCTGGGAGAGGGGAAGGGGGTGGCGGGGGGGTGTGGGTGGAGGCGGGCAGGAGGGCGAGCGGGAGAAGGGTGGGCGTGCGTGTGTGTGTGTAGTGTGTTGTGTGCTTTTCTTACCTTAATTGTTTATATAGGTGACAGCATTTCATACAACAGTTTATTTTTATAATTCATTATATGCCATGCGATGCTAACCTTCTGTCGCTACATTCGAAGTTTGACAGAATGTTAGCATTGTGTGGGCCCATGTTTAATGCCCACCAGTTAGCCGTCGCTCCCATGGTATATCAGTGATTACTGCATCTCAGTAACTATATATCACAGCAATTAATATACCATCAATAAGAAGATATGACAAACAGTTTTTTTTTGAATACTTTTGATTGCATATTAGATAAGCTAATTTGCATAGTTTATTAAGGAAGTGATTACGCAGTATTTTGAAAAAAAAGCAGCTTCAAATTCGTGCAAAGTGCACAAGTTGGATGAGCTTGGATTAAAGATCTTTCAAAGATGTGGGTTAGACAACCTAATTACAGATACTTCGGGGGTTAGATCTATGTGTTATAATGAGCCAACAGAATATGAAAAAGAAGATGGGCATAGGACCTTCTGTGATTATGTTTGCATCACAGTGATAAATCAGTAATTTCTATCAAGCTGATTTTAGGTTAAAAACATAGATCCGAGTTTAAAAGTTTACTGGCCAGAAAACTTGAAGTCAGTAGGGGGTGTAGTTTGACCTCCACATTTTTTTGAATTCAGAAAATTTGTGAAAATATGAAACGGGAGAAAAAGGACTTCAAGTTACACGGATATTAAGTAGCTAATTAGCATAATTTTGAGGAATAGAATATGAGTATTTTAAAGGATAGTAATTGAATGTCGTAAATGCAACAATTTGTTCAGTTCAACTGGTGCATTTTGGATCTGTAATCAATTGGTATTCAATTATTCTTAAATATGCCCTGCTTGAAAACAATAAAACATAAGAAATAGGATGACATGTATATATATACGGATAACGCAGATTTTGGATCGATATCTGCGTTTTCCGTGACAGTTCTTTTTGAACTGAATGGCAATTTATCAAATAAAAAAGTTTGTAAAAAAGTTGAAAGGTTTAAGGGCGTTTTATGCCCATACACACCATGGCTCCGACACCAAGAAAAATGGATAGTAGTCTTCATACTTATGGGAAACGTCTGTCAATATATTTCATGTTCATGAGAATAGATAAGCATTTCTTTGTTATCCCTCATAGGGCCTACATTTAACATCCACCACCACATGTGAGCAAAAAAAACGAAAGTCACAAACACATTTTTGTGATGCCAATCTAATGTGATGCAACCTTCTTCAAGAGAGTTGAAGTTGCCAGAATATTAGCATAATTGTCACATAGTAACATTGGACTTGCACACACCAATAGTAGACACCCCTATAGGGGAGAGTGGGCAAATTGAGACACGAGGTAAGTTGGGTCACCCTGTAGGCTATAGAAAAAAATGGCTTCTTTTGTATTTGTGTTTTTATATATCACACGACCATTTCTTATACATTTCTATATTATTAGTGTATAAAAAAAACAATTTATAGCTAAATGAGGTTCATTTGGTTGAATTTCTGGCAAGTGGCGGGTAGAGTTGGTCCCCCGGGGGGGGGGCACTCAACATTTTTCAGGATAGGGATGTGCGGCCGCCGATTTCCGAACTGGGGGGGCTTGGGAACGGACTTTGTCTCCGAAAGTAGGGGCTTGGGAGAATGAAATTTGAGAAATTGCAGGCTTGGGAGCTGACATTTGGCTAAAATAATTCAGTCTTTCTGGAGGCCAAATTTTCTGAAAAGGGACCGCATAAAGAACTGAATTAGCTTCAAACTGGGGGTCTGAGAATGCGGCGGGAGAGACGCGAAAAGGGGTCTTAAGGGCCGCACATACCCGTACCTCTTTCCAGTGTCATCCCCCCGGGGGTTGTTCCGGGGGTTTGCCCTACAGCGCCAGGACTGTGGGGGAAGAAAAATACAGTGCAAAGTAGGTGGAAACTGTGGCAGACAATATAAGTCGAAGTAGACATCACCTGGGTTTCAATAGTTTACTTATGGTTGCTGTCACGGCGAAGAGAAAGGTACAATAATGGGTGCATCTTTTCAAACCATAGGGCCTAGTGACTCCTGACCCCAGAACAAACACAAATTGGTCACCCAGCAATGTAATAAAAACCATGTGATGCTAAACCTTCTGTTAAGAAAGTTGAATTGACAGAATGTATTAGGCGTGGTTTGTAAGATTATGTTGTATTTACGTAACATCATGAACGCACCCCTTTGGACTATTTGGTATTTCAAGGGTTAGCATGGGAGAGGGAGGTAAGTTGAGCCATTTTTACATTTGTGTCATTATGCTCAGAGAAATAGATTGGGAGGAATATGCAGTGTTAGCCAAATGAAACGTGTTGTTTACTTGGATACGGTATCAGCAAGATTTTTGACCATATTTGCATTATCCTTCAGTGGAGATGCCAAACATAGGCTATTTTGTAAAACTGGCTTCAAGCTACCCCGATCAGAGGTGGGGTAAGTGAGCCATTCATGGGGTAAGTGAGCCATCCATAGAAACTGCATAGATATAGAGCCTATGTGTCATTTAGCATTGAAATCCAATTGCCTTTGCCTTTTTCTAATTTTTTGTTTCAGATATTTGCCAAAAATGCTTGACTATAGTGAAAAGTTTAGTCTAAAGTAGAGCCAAAGTAAAATAATTTTTATGTGATTCTACATTTTCCTATGCTCAACTTACCTCATGCCCAGTTGCTCAACCTACCCCATAGGGAGCTATTAAGCTCCAAAAGCCACCGACTCCTTCAAACTAACTGTTACGTTACAATCATGTTCTACCGCACAGCATAGGGGCGTCGCGTCAGCGACGTTTGCAAGGGGTAAACGCAAGAGTGCCCAATACACGGGACAGCGACGCATTTGCTCGTCCTGTTTAGATAAAGCAGCTGCCCCTCCTCCGGAGCGCGACACCCTGCTCGGAACAAGCTTCACCGTGTAGGGGAGGAAGATTTGACAAAAATCATTTTTACGGACAGTTAGAAAAAAAGTCAGAAGAATGAACTTTTTAGTGCGAATTTAAATTGTAGCCTAGGCAGCCTAGAGCCTATGTGCAAGTGATTCCACTTACACTTGAGAAACTTTTGTCATGCAATGTACTAATAGATAGTAGTGTAAAGGAAAATGTAAGTTCTTGTCTTCTTCTAGAGGGGGTGGTTCATTCTTACCCTGTGGCTCAAACTTACCCCTCTCTACCTAAAAAAGCTATTGAAACTCCGCCCCTGAATAAAAACCGCGGGATTCCACCCCCCCCCCCCCCCGTCGTGCCCCCGCTAAAGGCGACAGGATTTCTTTCGCCCAAGGGGTAGCCGTGGTTGAAAAGTAATCCTGTAGTCGTCCGTTGTCCACGCAAACTTTCAAATAAAACGTACAAATAAATCTCGTAAAGTAGGTTTCGCTAGTTTCACTATTTATTTTAGCGAGTGTTTTCGGTAACCCGTATACGGCTACCTCACCCCAGGGTTCGGTAGCCGATACGGTAAAATAGCCCGGGAGTGTTTTGGTAGCCGACGCACCATCCTTAAGGACAGCGTACTAATATAACAATGTTTCAAGAGGGCGCAAGCCGGTGAACGAGGATGTTTTGGTCTTGAGCAATTCGACGTCAAAATGTGCAGTTTTCCTCTACGAAAACAATGTGCATTGTTATAAGACACAACACGACACGATTCAAATGAAATTGTTTGAAGAACAATTTTTTGTAATCTGTCGTTTCAAAGAATTGACTTGACTGTATTTGTCATAATAACAACGTATTGCTTTGAAGTCCATGGTATCGCTCAAACCATGCTCAAACCACGACTGTACTGTGGTTGTTACTGCTATATGCGTTCTAATTTGGCATATCACCAATGTCAATCGAGTGAATCGATGGGTAGCTTGATACGTGCATGCCAACCGATCATCAGAAGTTTATTTTATCACAAAATATTGTTAATGAATAGTACATGTATTTTGTGAAGCAATTGAAATTTGGGAAACATTCGGTAATGTCGGATTCCTGCGTGTAAAACTGCAAATTGGGCAGAATTCAAAGAAGAAATATAAGACTTTAGCTTAACAAAAGACATACAAATATAGTTAAGTGGATTTACCCAAGTATGTAGGGGTTCCGTCACGATAAACTGTATGTCCCAGAGCCGCTTGCATTTAAAGCCACTTTAGCCAATAAACAAATTCCGGGTTTTTTTTTGTTCTGTATTTTCTTGTGTGTTCTTCAATTTTTAGAGTCGACAAAAATTCCCATCCAAGCCGCATCCGGCCGCATCGGGTGGTAAAGTGGTTGTGCGGTCGGCGTTTTGTGGGAAGGTTTAGTGACAGTATTCCATATTTCTTTCATAGTCTAACAAATTTATCGGAATAGTCTAAAACATTTTGCCTTCATAAAAGAATTCCCTTACCTAGGCAAAAATGTACTTTCCGTACCGTCAACGATCTGTCCTCGGGTCTGTCGCAGAACCGTTTTAAAAAACTGTTTTTATTTTTATAAAGGATTTTTAAAACTTCATTTTTTGTGGTTCAAAAAATTTAAGTGAACACTGTTTGGAAGACGCTATTTTTGGGGGGGAGTAATTTACACTTGTTAAATCCTGAAAGAAACAATCCGGGAATTTGTGGGAAATTAAGGGAAATTGGTACTCTTTTCCCATTCTGCAGAGAACAGGGTCGGTCGGAAGAACATCAATTTTTTAAATAAATTTATGATACTGTTTTATTTCTTTATTTATATGTGGTTAATCCATTATTTTTTATTTGTCACTTTTTAATTTATTATATTTTTGTTTCCTTTTTATTCCTTAATCGTCACTTATTTTTTGTTTTATCTGGACAATAATATTTATTTACATTCGTCTTGGTTTCGTTGCTCTTATAGGCAAATTTTACATTAAGGTGGAATTACCCCTTTAGAGTCTAACATATAAACTACATATCTGAAACTGAGGAATAAATGACCTTTCTGTTGCTTTTTTGTTTTGAAGACAATCGGAGCTTCCGTTCAAATTTAATGATCGAAAATGTTAACTTCTCAAACTGAAATATCTTATCATTTGTTATTATTTTTACTTGTGTTTCCTAAGCTGCGATTATTTAATTTTTTTGGCTCAAAAAGTGGCGTAACAGGGCGGGGGGCGGGGGGGGGGTTGTGTTAACTAGAATCCAAAAAAAAGTGCATGACTCATGATTTGCTACTATTTATATTTTACAGACCTTTCTATTAAAATGGTATAGGCCTACATCTTGTTAAAATTTAGCCCTCGCCAAACTCATTTTTATAACACATTCAATGGAGGGGCTTGTCATTGCCACAGATTTCTAATAAAGATCTATTGTGGTTAATTATTTTGGTGCCAATGGATAGGCTAGGGATCGGAAAGTCCACAAAACTCTGTGCGATTCATAATTCCTAAAGTGCTTATATTAATGTTTAAAAGGCTGAATTTTCGTATTGCTCAGGACTATACGAAATTAGAAATTGCACATTTTTGTACCAAAGAAACATTTCTCAGCTTATCCTCTAGATGAGGATATGTTTTGATGGAATGCTTTACGTCAGGGCAAAAATCAGTACTTTCGATTTTTTAGATCATGTGAAATCTCTTGTTGCACTCACGGTCGTTCATGGAGTATGGCATGGATCCGTTCGTCACGCCAGATGTCGGCTCTATATAAGACCGAATCCACTGTGAGACACGCTTTTTTTCCGTAGCCGGTATACGGACTACCTAACCACCCAAAGCCCGTTTTTTTTGGTTTTTTTATAGCCGGTAAACGGCTACGGAAACCCCGGGGTTAGTAGCCGTATACGGCTACGGAACCACTCCCTTTATTTTTATTAGTTGTTCAAATTTTGCGTCGAAACAACCAGTCGAGATGGCGCTTATAGGATACAGCCAGCCCTGAATACAGCTCTGAATAAAGTCCTCCAAGGTCATTTAAACCATGCGCTAAACGTTCTGTCTGTAGACGCTTTCATGCCGACCCTCATGCAGGTCGGCGGTGAAGGATGGTGCTCAGTAGTAGTAAATGATGGTTTACGTATGCGAAAACCATCTTGTCTTGTAATGTGATATTGTTTTGACAACGCAGAACGATCCATTAGGAATACATTTTAGGATACCGTACTGACACGTTTTGTGAAATTGAAAATGCTGTAATGAGTGGTTTTTTTTTTGTTGAGGTTGGGAATTCTGTAAACAAGTCACAGGTCGACTGTGTGTGCTTGTTAGGCCAATTACTTTTAGAGCCTTATCTCTCACTGCACAGCATCTCGAGGTAATGAATAAAACATGATGACTTTTCTTGAAAAGGAATATGAAAAAGCTAAAAAAGCAAATGGATACTGATCTGGATGACAAACGGACATACTGCAGAAAAGGGAAGGTAGGTGTTCGTTTGCACTTTTGCAGGGACTGGAGGGCACGACGTCAAGGTGGCCATGAGTGAAAGTCTTAACTGATGTAGTATTGGGGTGGGTGTGATCAATAGTATTTATATTGTAATTTCTAATTGATTTTGGTCATTGTCATTGAAAAAGAACCTTAAAGCTAAGGGTTTACTCAAGTACGTTGGGCAAAAATTTAGGCAATTATGGGAAAGTATGTTGCCAGATTTGTTCAACAATTTGTGACAGGGCATTTGTAATTATTGTTGCGAATACTGTTACGTACATTAAAAATGTATTTTATGCCCATTTTTAGGCACAGAGGGTCGATTTACCAAATGCACTTTATTTCAGAAAACTTCACAACTGATAGCATCACGCCATCAAGTATAGATTAGGCTTTGACTATTTTTTTTTTCCCTTGTGATTGAGTTTCTGCAGTCCAAAAACTCAAAATTTAGTTTTCCCCATATCAAGTCCATTGTTGCACTTTCTGCAATGCAGAACCTCGGAAATTTCCAATACATGTAGGTTGGTTAGGGATCAATCCATCAACTGCGTTATCATCCAGAGAGGTTCTCAATCAAGTGGTGGTATAGTACCAAATAATAGTACATACCCCCAAATGCTGTTTTCAGATTAGTCCTCACAATGGCCTTAACCCTCATCTACCTGAAGTCAATTTTTTTCTAAAAAAACTCCCAAAGGGGGTAGGATGGTTGCCACCCCCGTGATTTCGTTACTGAACATAAGGCCTATTAAATTTGGTACCACAGACTTAGAGTTGCTTCGGAGTTTCCATTTGGTACCAAAATACTATTTGGGACACAACATTCCCATTTGACATAACTATGAATAGAAAAAGAGATTCCGCCATTACTGACTCAAAAACATTGCACAAGATATTGCTAATCATTTCCTACCAAGTAGAGCCAAAATCCATGTGAAAATCAAGATTATTCCTAACTTTTGTGAAAAAAATGGCCCAATTTTCCACTTTCTACCACTTGTTGTAGATGGAAATTGCAGTTTTTGAAAGATGCAAACTGTATGACGTCATTCTGCCGAATTATAGGCATGTTGGTAGACGCAGGTTAATACAATGAGGCAAAATAGTAAAGAGGAAAAAAATTAAAACGTCAAAGAAATTGAGGGACCTTTTCAAGTAATTAATACTGGCTTTTAATTTGAGGTTAAGATTCAGTGAACTCGCTCATATGGTTTATTTCAGAGATCAAACCAGGAGAGAGCGAGCAATCAAATATAACAAAGCAGCAAGGCTTTTCCCTCAACCGCAAGAAGAGCGAAGGCTACTGTGGGACACAATAGAACAAATACGCTTCCTCAAACAAGAACATCCAGAAGAATGGTCAATCTCCAGGCTGGCAGCTAGCTTTGATGTCGGCGAAAATGTTATCATCAAGATATTAAAGAGTAAATTTGTGCCATCGCAAAAACGGAGGCAGAAGCAGGACATAGAAGCAAAAATAAACATGGGTCTTCTACCGCCTGGATCTACAGTTGAGGATGAAGGCATGGCAGATCAACACAACAGTTCATCTGATTCGATCAAGCTTCTTGGAGATGGATTTTCAGAAAGAAAGTTAATTGCTGGGCAGGATCTTAACACACAATGTTATGTACCTGTTAAGTCAAACTATCAAAATAAGCAAAGTTATAAACAAAGAAATATACCTGTGTCAAATAGAGGAAAGCATGCGGGCAACTACCAAAAAACTACCACAGGAGAAATGACGAGCAAAGCGGGGCAAAATCACAGAAAAGAAAAGCGCAAACATCAGATGAAGAAATGGAAGCATAATTCAAAACCAACTGTAATGGATGATAATGATGATGCAAACCAGTTTGGTCATTTTGAAGATGACTATGATGAAGCAGAGGAGGAGGATGGGTCATATTTATGGATGATGATGGTACTGATGAGCCTTTGAAAGTGATCCAAAAGGGAAGAGAGTTCTATGATGAAAATGGGGAATTTCTCTACCGAATTTGATATTAAAATGTACATGCATGTCAAGTTGATGAATACACAGCTAAAAAAATTAGCTGACATGGCCTCAACCCATGGCGTCACAGAACTCAAAAAGTAGTTGGTCAATCATAGTTTTTAAAAAAATATTTGTCCTACATTTTGAGCACAATTGAATACAAATTTGGGCTTTTTTTCAATTTTGTCTCAGTTGTCAAAAAATACTAATTTTCCCAAAGGCATCCAATTTCCCCCAAATTATTCACATATGAGTTAGCAAACACTTGTTAAAGTACCTGAGTGCCGGGTCACCACATCCCATTCTTTGGTTACAAAGGTTACAGGGCATGCAGGGCCCACATTCAAAAGCAGTGGTAATTGTGGTTAACATGTGTGAGCCATTTACAGTCAGAACATGATCAATGGAACTGAAAGTGTCTGAATTTAGGCAAAAGGTCTGAATCTGGAAAGGCTGTATGAATAGGGAATTAAACTTAAATTCAGACCTACATTCAGACACTTTGCCAACCCAAAGTTAATTGATTTGCCACCCAGAACAAAATCAATAAATCACAAAGAAGCCAATATAAACACATAAAGTGCTGCCTATTTATATTACACAAACTTCAAGTTTTGTAATCTACTTGTCCTATTGTGCCAAACCCCAAATCTATAATCCTGTTGAGTCAGTTGATTGCTTTTTCATACAATGCAGATTTTGGGTGAAGTGTCTGAATTGGGTCTGAATTTTGTTCTGAATTTTGTCTGAAATTGTAGGAGTAACAATAGATTATTCCTTCCAGTGTTGTGAGTGAACTAAAATTCAGACCATTTGCCCAAATTCAGACGTTTTCAGTTACCAGGAGTTACATAACCAGACTTTGCTGGGGAATTCCAAAGTTAGCACTATTTTTTCATAATTAAAAATAAAAAAGATATAATTTTTAATAGCAATGGATAGTTTTTTTACCTAACATGGAATAAAAGTTCATTTGCTTTGGTCAACATTTGGAAATGAGGGGCAAGGCTTATTTTAGCATGTTTTCTTACAATATCAGTTATCATTACCAGACTAGTTTCCAAAAGTCCATGCATTCAATATCTTGAATATGGGCTAATTCTTGTCATCTTTATGGTTACAAAAGAGATTTAGAAAGATGGTTGCCAAAAAATTTCAGAATGCAACACTGAGTTTGAGTCTACATACATGTCCTTGTGTTCAGATGTTTATGCATAGCAAAAATAAAGGTTTTAAAGCCTTCTTCCTGAAAAAATGATTTGATATTGAACTTTTATTCCATTTTGGGTACATAAAGGATCATGATTGAGCAATCTTTCATCTGGTAAAACAACATTTTGTAATCATCTAACCATGTAAAAGCATTTTTGCATCAAAGTAGAAATATTTATATTAAATCAGCTCATAGTGAAGATTATATAGTCATGATGATGTATAACAAACGTGTTAAAGAAACAAGCAGATACGGAGACTATCATGTTCTTTGATGTTTGTTTTTAAAATGACTTAATGGGGAGGTTATGACATTGTAATATTAGAGGGGAGAAGTGATTTTTAGTAGAGATTTCAGGTTCATCAGAATATGAAATGTTTTGCTTGGAAATTATCCTCAGAGGGCATCTCAGATTCAACATTTTCTGGGTCTTTACAATGTATATCAACTTGAGATAGGATAGGGGATCATTAAATCAAGCTGTTATCATATTATAGGGTAATTCAAACCAAAACAGCATGCTCAAAACAACTAAAAAAGTTTGTTTTATGCATGAAACCATAACCTTAAGGGGGGGTATTGGGTCTGACTTTGGTAAAAAATTTGTTTCCATTTACGAAAATGAGATAATGCAATGGCTTAATTGTGGATATTGTAATCTACAAAATGCTTTTTATTCGATCGCAATTGGACATTAGGTTCGACGAGATAGGCGAGCAAAAGGTGAAGCAGTGTGCTACACGAAATGGCCAAAAAACGCATAGGCTCCTATACTTTATCATGTGAAAAATTTAAATGGGATTTTAAGAGATTTTTAAAAGATATTATTTATACGCACATTAAAAAACATTTTATTTTGCTAAGTCGAAGTGTAAATAAATACTCATATTATTTTGTCCATAATTTAAAGTAAGTAATGTACGGGTAAGTGATTTGTTATGTATTTTATTGTTTTCTCACCCTGCGAAATTTAAGAAAATTATTTTAAAAAATAATTACCAGGACAATGGATGCCACCGATTTCGATGATTCTTCATTTAATAATTATGATATTCAGTATGAAATGAAATTTAAAAAAAACAAATCCATATTTCACATCAAAAGCGCCCTCAATTTTGTCTAAATGTTTTCGAGGTCTATAACTCGTTTGTTAAAATACGCAAACAACCAAACGAAAACGAACGTAACTAGCGAACGCTAAATGCTATGCACATGAAATTTGGCACACATATTCAGCACATCTAGGAGAGTGAACCTGAAGCCGATTTTCAAATTGTGTCCAAATGTCAAATTACGCATGAAAATTATGGATGGTCGATTGCCGGTTCCATGGCAACGGTTCAACAATCCGGCTTCATGGTTCACTGCGTATTTACCCCCTGCATATGCCACCCAAGTTTCGTCCCAGTAGCTTGTTTAGTTATTTAGTTACATTCCGTTCTAGTGTTTAGCCAATCAGAGGCCTTACGTGGGTTACCATGGCAACCAGAGCAAAAATTGCCAGAATTTTAAAACTTGTGACATGGGCTACAATATGATATGTAACATGTATATACCACTATTAGAAAAATTAAGAAAAATCACTTCAAAGTTCACTGCTTCAAACCATACCCCTCCCTTAACAGAAGGGGCAGTGTGGGTCATGGCCAGACTGTTTGTCTGCCCCAGCCTATTTGTCAGTGCTGCTGTTACCACTCACCATCCTCAGACAGTTCCATCTTAAAGGTGCAACAAGAGATTTAGGGCATCCATATATTGTGTCATAGGTGTAGACTGTAGGTCATGATATAGATAAGACCCCCAGTAGATTTCTTACCTTGTAATTGTCGACAAAACTGCCTTGAAAGTGAAAACAAAAGGCGGTTTTGATTTGCTTAATTTCAATATAAAACATTTGAATTTAATATTTGCTCCTAGTGTAAATTAGAAATTTCACAATTTTTGTACCAAATAAATGATTCTCAGCTTAATCATATCACATTTTTTTTTATTGAAAGCTAAACAATGACATAAGTGCAAAAATCAGAATTTTCACATTTTAGGTACACCCATTATGTGAAATCTCTCATTGCACCTTTAAAACAACCTGACTGTAGTCTGAGAAATTGAGTTTTGGCTGATACATGCCTGCAAGAATTGCTTGTTACATGCCAAATAAAACTTCAATGCTTTTAATGTATAACACTCTTAATTATGGCATTGTACATTATTGAACACATTTTCTCACTTATACATAATGTACAATTGCATGTACAAATTTGCAAGTAAATAAAATATTCTATGAAATAAATGTGCTTGTGTTTAAATCATCTCGACAGTATTTCTCATATGATGGAAATGTAACAACCAGAACATACCTTCCGTACTTGACACTTAACAGATTCAACTATAAAAAAAATGTTGCCACAGGTTGGGAAAAGGAAATTCTTTCTAAAGATATGTTTAAAATTTGTTTCCTAGGGTGAAACCTGGGAGTCAACAATATTCTAAATGTAATAGTTACTATTTGATACAATTTGCCTGCATAAAACACTTCTTTCTATGCAAAGTTGGTGCAGTCAGCCTTTACACCAAATGCTCCAAGAAAAAAATAAGTGCACTTTGACTTGCTTTATAAAAGTGAGTGGGGGTTCAGTATGTAAACATGCATTGTACAGTGTGAGTCAAAAAACCCTACATTTTTAATAAAAAATAATTAAAATAGTTAAGAATTATTTTTGCTCAAATGTTTGCTTTGGTTATAAAGAGGAATAAACAGGCTTTCAGAAAACGTTTAAATTTGGTGTCATTTGGACTTGGGAGGAAGAAGTTATGCCTATTTTGCTGAGAGACTTAAAAATCCGGTTTGGCCGATTTTGATCCAAACAAAGATGCATCGTTTACATAGAGTGGCCATGGTCTTCAGCAGTGATTTGAGTAAACACATTTAACACCAAATTATTGTTAAACGATAGAAGGTGGGAGAATAATTGAAGGATTATAAAAAATAATATCCCGGAGATTACAAAAGAAAATGCTGAGTGAAAAAATGTTCAATTTCCCAAAAAGTCAAGATAGCTGGTGTAAGACCACAGTTTACTTTGGTTCAGCAAGATTTCATGGTTTTAACCTACAACTAATACCAACGAAACTAGGGAGCTGAAGTGAAACCATAAAAGGTTTTGTATTCCGCTTGAAAAGACAGTGCGATATTAAATTTTAAAGTTTTAATTCCAATTTTTTTACAGAAAACGCAATTTATGGAGCTTGAGTATACTGTATTTGTGCAAAATAATTACCTTAGAGATGTAAAACAAAATCTCTGAGCAGTTTCATTAATGTTCATGAACTGAAACATTGATATGGAGTGATTTTCAATAACTGACTCTTTATGATTGAACCAGGTAATTTAATTTGTTGAAGATATTTTACTTATAATTATGTTACACAATAAACTATTTTATTCAAATTGATATGTTTTTGTCGAGAAGAAATCTATACCATCTGAAATTGCATGTGTGAATTGTCTTTGCTATAAATGTATTATGGTATACGTTGGTGTCAATCTCTCTGCATTGTGTGGCTAAAATCGTCCAAACAGAATTTTTAGGTCTCTCCGCAAAATTGACACAGTTTGTGAACCCAAAGTCCGAAAGACACCAAATAAAAATCTTCTGATAGCTTGTTTATCCCAGTAAACAACCAAAGCAAACATTCAAGCAAAAATAACGTTTAACCTTTGAAGAAAATTCTTTCCTGAATGTAGGGTTTTTATTGACTCACACTGTATTTGGTTTTCAGCTATCCATTATGAGTGTATAGTGAGAGCACCTCAAGAAAGGATGTTTAATAATCAGAATAGATAGCTCTTTCTTGTGCAGTGTACCTGACATGTTGGCTTTTGTGCACATTTACAATTTAATGTATTGATGGTGTGTGTGAACTGTAGGTGTTTTGTTGCAGGCTAAGGTCTCTGAGGTGCAGCATGTGAGCATGCTAGTGACTTGGAACTGAGTCCACTATAAAGTATCATGGGTAATGCGGATTTTTCATCCGTGGCCAAGAATATCGACTGGGACCCACCAAACTCTCAGCCCACAGACTCTACCCATTCTGGTTTTGCGATTTCTACAATGTACTTACGTTGCTGATTGTCCTATATTGATCTAGAGTAAGCAAGTGGAATAACCTGTGGCCGCTTTGTTAAATTTGAAAGAACCTGAAACAGACAATAGGGTGTCAGAATTTCAATTTGCACATTGCTCACAGAGACCTGTCTATTCGTCTGGGTAGAGTCTGTGAGGACACATGTGGTCCAGTGGATATGACTGCCGACTCATGATCCAAAGGTTGTGGGTTCGAGCCCCGCTGTGGCCAATGTGTTGTGCACTTGGGCAAGGCACTTTACCTCACTTACTTGCTTCGTCGACCCAAGCGATATTCGGGTAGCTGTTATGGGGGATATTACAATCTAAGTGCTGATAGGCATGTGCGCTTGGCCGGCTGCCGGCCTAGGTGAAGCGAAATGATTGTGACGATTTCCTGAAGGCAGCGTAATAATAATAGGCAACAGCGCTTTGTATCCTGTGGAAAAGGCGCTATATAAATGTCGGTATTATTATTCTTCGCTAGCGAAGTGTTACGTGTAATCCGGTCATTACTATGTCAACTGGATCACGCTTTTGAGTCCTGCACCATGATCGAAATGATCACTACACAAAGTCTACGGCCTGCAATAACATTCCAAAAGGTGCGTGATCCAGTAACCAGGGAGTATGTAAATACTCGAGGGAGAATAGTGTTGTGTTAATCATTGCTGACACATTGGCCTCAACGAGTTGTGTGATATACACATACAAAACAATTAATGTACTCCACTGGTGTGGCAGTCAATGAGTGTTACTTGAGGATTAACTGTGACAATTTGGTCCATTTGTTTTTGACAAGAGAACCACATGCTTGCAAAGAGCCCATCATTCCCCTTAAATATGTAGTAATATTTTGAATTTGGTACCCTGAAGTTTAATGTGATTTTCAGGGAAATGTAACATGCTTTATATTTACAATTCTAATGTTGTTCTTGGACACCAAAATAAATAAATCAAGTGACCCTTAACACTTTCTCTGGCATTGAAGTGATCAGTGTCTCAATCAGTTAAATATTTAGCATGCTCCAACTTAGGACATTTTCTTCTTTTGTTAGAGCCAACCCATTGCCAACATATAAGCCACAAAATGTTCAAGACCACCAAAATTCCCATAAGTAATGCTAGCAACAGCATCTCATAGATTCTTCGTTCACCATCACAGGCATAATTACCCCACCTATGTGCCATGGCAAACTGCAGGATCAACATCAGTAGAGTCTAAACCTACAGGTGTGCTTCCATTGGTCTCTTATCAAATGCTGCCTACATCAACAGCACACCATTGCAATGACACCACAGCTCAAGCTGCCTGTGCTTACCATTAAAGGAGAACCCGTACAACGAATAATATTATACATTTATTCCATAAAATAATTATTGACCACATATAGAGTGGTTTCATCAAAAAAAGAAATTATATTAACCATAAAAAGGATTCACACCATCTAGTCTGACCTGCGCTATTTAAAAAACGCGTAGGTATAAAGTGTTATGCGGTACGGCCGGCACGTTTGCGTCATACATGCCATAGGAAATACAACATGGAGGAAAGCGTCACTGGTGAAGGTGTATGACGCTACTGTGCCGTCCGTATCGCATTAAACGTATACATATCCCACTAGCGCAAATTTCAAGTAGCGCATGGTTATAGACAAAATCTTTTTAATTCATTTTATGGTTAGTATAATTCCGTTTAGCCATGAAACCACTCGATATGTGTTCAATAATTATTTTTATAGCGTATATTATATAAATATAGGTTCTCTCCCTTTAATTTCTGTCATCTCTTCATAACCCAGTGCCAACACTTCACAGCATTGATCACCTGTCCAGGGATACCAGTGGCATGTTGCATGTGGGAAAGAAAAAGTGTGTGAATTAGGTTATAATGATCCAAAAACGGGCTGAAAATAGATAAAAGTGCGGAAATTTTGACTAACAAAGGGAAGGGATTCCTTCCATTTCAGGAAAACTGGCATCCCTGCCTGTCAAATGCAATTTTTGATCAGGCTTCTGTTTTTTCAGTTATTTTTTTTCAAGCAAAAGTGGGGTTGGTACATTTACTGCACCCACTTTGCCTGCTCCCAGTCGAATTCAGCGGCCTTGACGGAATAAAGTGCACGTGATACTGTACTTTATTCCGTCAAGGCTGCTGAATTCAACTGGGAGCAGACAAAGTGGGGTCACAAAATGTACCAACCCGCAAAAGTGCATCCAACTTTTGAGACATTTTAGGTCATCGGATGCAATCGGAAGGACATGTCGGCATGATTCATGTGTCCGACTGTGTGTGTGTCTGTATCAAACATTTAGTATACGCCTTTTGGTTGTTATTTTTTTTCAACTTTAGCTTTTTAGTCGAGTGATGGATCAAGTTCATACCTGGTATGCTTATACATTGAGTCAAGGAGTCTTATGTTAGGTAACAGATGAAGTCAAAGGCCATTTAGTGGTCACTTCGGATCGTTATGTTGCTGTATTATTCTTTAATCACATAATTGGACGACCTATTTGGGACCGCTGTCCCTATTTTCAATAGTTCTTTTATCCTGGTATATAGCAAATCACAATTTACTATACGTCTGGGCTAAAGACTACCTCAATTTGGACTAATTTTTACAATTACAAAATCCGGCTTAAACAGGATGTCTCAGAAAGAATGTTACCATCCAGAAATGGCACTTTTTGCTTACATAAGAATTGGTTATCCTTGTTTTAGCTTTATATTATGAGAATATGTACTTTTTCAAACATATAGTGAAAACAAGAACGAAATGGTGAAGAAACAACCAAACAATGACTGTTTTCCTAAAAATAATGGAAACCTTTTGCATATTGCAAACATCTACAAAAATGCTAATAGAGTTTCTGATGCATTGTAAACATAATAATAATGTCCATTTATAACACACGCATATAGGACACTCACGGCATGTAAGGTCCAACTATTATTATGCTGCCATCAGGAAATCGTCACAATCATTTTTCTTCATCTAGGTGCCAGTCAGGTGCGTAATCAGACCTGTGGCAATTCTTTTGTACAGTATAATCAATCTTCCTTATTAGGTCTTTAAAATGATTTGTGTCATTATCACGTGTTATCAATCTTCCATATTAGATCCTTATAAGGAATGACTTGTGGTAATAAGTTTCACAAATGTAGTCAATCTTTCATGTAAAACAAAAATTTATTATCAGGTACTCTTAATTTATCTTATTACAGAACTGAAACTTGCATTTGAATATGACTCAACACTTCACTTCTGCAGAACGATTTTATATCTTAAATAGAGAGGCAGTCTTACTTTTAGATATGGCAGCAAAAAGATTACCCGAATAAATTTTTCTGCAAGTTCATTTATTCCAAGTGAGACAAATATATATCTAAAGAGATTGGGAGCAATGGTATGATTGTCAAGAGCTCTACCATATTGAACTGGGTAATGGTATTGGCTGTGGTATTGGTATGTGTGGTGTGCGGTGACTTGGCCAGTGGGCAATTTGAACTTTTATTCATGGTAATTTTCTCCAAATTGGCCAATTTTGCCTGACTTGTGCTTCAATTCATGATCTTACAAACCTCATATTCCCAAAACATGTTTCATTTCAAAATTATTACAAGACCACTTTTCATATTGATCATTTGAGTGCAGGTTGTTCATATCCAGGTCTGTTATAAAAAGATTGAATTGAGGCTATTTTCTCCCAATAGAATAGTGAGGTCATAAAATTGAGTTATTGATGTCTTTCATAGTGTGCATGATGTAACTTGGCTATCTAATACTCTATTCTGTTTAACATGCATATGGGAGCACTTATCGTTTCAAACTAGTCTGCCAAACTCAAACATTAAAGCAATATTAGCACATTTTTTTGAAGAGCGCCCCAATTTTTCAAAAAATTTGAGATTTTTACACGGTTGCATTGGTAACTGGCTAGTAAACTATACCTGTGAATGGTTAAGCTCTACAATGTCTATGTGTCGCAATTCGCAAACGAAGGAATTTTGTAATTAATATCGGGATCCCGATAATAATTCAACGGCTGCTGGAAACGGCCTTCCAATATGAAATAGCCGGGAAATAGCGCCATGCACGTATCTACGTCATCTTAGTTGTTTTATTGGTTCAGGCAAATTCAAGTTAGAGGTCATTTTCTTGAGGTGGCACTATTTCATCGTGGACGGACATAAAACTTAGCATTTCCAGCTCTGCCGTTAAGTACATCTAGGATCCCAATTCTAATTACAAAAATCACTCATTTTATGATAAATACGCATTTTGAGCATTCTTGTTCACAGGTGTAGTTTTCTAGACAATTACCAACATAGCTGTGCAAAAATATCAAATTTTGAAAATTGGGGGTGCTCTTCAAAAAATGTGCTAATATTGCTTTAAGGTTTGCATTATTCATCAGCTCAGTGAATTTTGGTGAGTTTTGGGCTAGTTGGGTTAATGGGCAAACTTACATATAATGACCAATGGTTCAGATATAAAAAAAAAGAAATGTCAACTCTTTTTAGCAAAGTCTGGGGGTGAGGCTATCGGTGGATCAGTCACTGAAATCACAACTGAAATTGCCTAAGTAACAATAATATGGTACTCAATGCTGCAGTCAATGCATTCACTTCTTGCTTCCAATCTTTTAAATTATATTTACCTCAGCTCATATGTGTCTTGAAATAAGACAATGTTACATCCATGCAACATCATTTCAAATGGCACATGGGGAAATTTCCATAAACATATGGATGTCATGGGCTTGTAAGGCATAGATGCTTTCAAATTCCACAACTGCTGTCATTTTGATGCCTATATAAAATACATTCATCAAGAGTGAAACAAAACTGACAATTGCTTGCAGTTAAATTTGAGTAATCTCGGGAGTTATATCACTTGTGATGCAATTTATTACATCATGGAGTGGAATTATTGAGCATCGTAGAACTTAGCATACATCATTAAATATTTTGTTAGCATAAACATTCAATGCCTTTAAAGTATGGCAATTTGTCATAACAGCCAATTGCAAAACTGCTGATACTTTATCACAAAGAATCATGTAATTTTGTCACAGCACTTGGAACTCTGAAAGCACCTAATGACTTCAAATATATGCAGCTGTTTTGGGATGCCAATAGATGCCATCACCATGGCAATTAACCCTTGTATATCTTTCATTACTATTAGTCTCAATGGCCCATATAAAAATTATTCTATAGTACTTTAACAGATCCTGATCATTTAGTTTCCTTCATTCTTCTTAAAATATGCATGGTACATGGCTAAACATGAACATTACAGTTTTACATATATCTTGTGGAGATTTATAGCCACCTGTAGAATCTTGGAGGGAATTTGGCGTTATTTGTTAGTGTGATAAAAACCAAAAACAAAAACGGGTATGCTTAAATTGCAAATTATTTACGATATATACACACAATGTTAACTGGGCTATATACACTCAGTACAAGTAACACACAATTATGATAACTACAATGTCAACAATCTCCTGAAATATGTCCAGTAACATCACAGAATCATGTAACCAGTACTTCCAGTCCCAGGGCCAAGTTGTCGGCGGCTAATCCGTCCAACCCATCGGGTTTCAAAGGAAATCCGATTTAGAGGGTAGCTGGTTACCCTGGTAGAACTAAAGAGAAAATCTACCTATAAGGGTGTCAGCTCTGGAGAACAATGCTGGCCATCCAGCACTGTTTTCTATCATGCTGCCTTGCATGGTGGGCATGGTTGCCCAAAGGCTAAGCCCACTGCCGAAAACTGTAGATTGGCATCAGGAAGGGCATCTGGTCAAGGGAGTTACCGTATCCTGACCTATCTGACACACTTTTTTCTGACACGCTTATGAATTCAGAAACCTTAACAGAATAAACATGTGCTTTATGTTGTGAAGGGTTTCCGAATTCATAAGTGTGTCAGAAAAAAGTGTGTCAGATGGGTTAGGTTATGGAATCTCCCTCTGGTCAATTACTTTTTGCTCCACTAAATCCTCAGTGGTGGCAGTATTGCTGTTGAGAGTGAGGTAATCCGGATTTAAAACTTTGGATTTAATACTACTACTGCTGCCGCTGCTGCTGTCAACCCACACATTTTGCTTGTTTTATACAAATGATAGTTCTTGCTTATTATATGTATTACAAAATCCAAAAACAAAACAAAAATATGTACCGTAGCTGAATTAAAGATTAAACGTCAACTATTTTGACTTGTTAATAAAACCTGCATGGCCAATATTCTGTGATGCCACAAGACCCACTTCAAAGGACTGCCAACAAAGTTACCCAAAGTTGTACCAACAATTGGTTTGAGGTAAATTATGTACATACTAAAATTGCTATATTTGAGGAATATTGCTAAATGACCTCTGCTGCATGTTAGTACAATTAACATTTTCAGACAATTTTACAAACCACAACATTTTGAGACAACAATAAAACAGTAACTTGTGAACTTGTACACATGTATATAATTTACATGTAATCTGCACAGAACAAACATTGTCATTGTCCTCATCTATAATTGGGCCATTGACAAGTACCTGTTGGGTACAAAGGTATATTCTTCCCATGGTAAAACAACAAAACACAAAGGAAATGTACTTGATCTGTACATGGAATGTACTTTTGAGTGTACTTTCTGACACTCAGTGTACTTGAAATGTACTTGGATTGTACTTCCTGTGGGCTGCCAGCATAGCTGGGAGGCACGCTTAGCATTTGTTTGTATGCTGTACCCGATGCTGTGTGATGTATGTATGTTTCATGTTTGCCTCTCATCAACATTTGACCAAAAAAAAGTACCTTGATCAAAACGCTAAGTCCAAATTTGATGATTATCATGTTTTGAGGAATCCAAGTGTTGAAAATAGCAGATCAGAAACATGATAATCATAAAATTGGATGACTTACGCCCAAAATCTATTGGTCTCTCTATGAGTTTCAAAATATTGGGCTTGACTGCGTCTTGGCCAATATTTTTGCAACTCGTACCTCGACCAATAAATTTGGGCTCAAGCAATCCAATTTTATATGAAACTTGATATGTGGGTAGTAGTGGACACAAGTATCACCTATGCAAAGTGATGATGGTAAGCATGCATATCAATGAGCTCATTTGCATATTTGTTCTGATTGGCGACCAACAGTTATTCTTTGAGTATAGCTAGCGCAAAAGCTGAGAACCACCAAATTAAACTTAATTTTGATTTACCTTGTGTACTTGAAATGTACTTTTAACATCAATTTCCAGCAAATGACACTGTATTTGGAATGTACTTGTTCCAAACATTCCTGGCACAGAGATTTTGAAGGATTAAAAGTACACCAAGTACAATTCTTGGATTGTGCTTTCAGCAGCACACACAAAGTACAATATACTTCAAATGCCCTTGCTTCCAAAATTCTTGGTATGGAGTTTTAAGGAAATACAAAGTGCAATCTAAATGCAGTCCTTGATTGTGCTTGATCAGATCTTGATAAACGTCCATCAAACAATCAAGTATAAGTTTAGAAAAGCACAACTCCAGTACAGTGTTTGGATTGTGTGTGGCACAACTACAGTGTACATTTCAGAAAATTACAGGAAATTAAAAAAGGACATTAAATGCATCAAGGTTCCTCTACTTGGATTGTACTTGTGAGTGTATACCTTTTTGAAAATTCTAATTCTCAGGCATGAGAATGAACTTTTGGAAAAAAAAAACTGAAAGCAAAAAAAAAAATGCAAAAAAAACTGTGAAATCCAACAAAAATACCCGAAATCAGGCTGAAAATAAATGAAAACGCATAATTTGAACAAAAAAACAAAACAAAAAACTGAATTCAGTTTTTAAGGCAGGATCGGATAAAATGGTCTTGCAGAAAAATTACCATAAAATCAAAACCACTGATCAATTTAGTCCAAACTTGACTATGGTAAAGATTTAACTCTCGTCCACATTTTTTGCAGTTTCAAGACTGCATGATATGTTTTAGTGTTTTTATTTATTTTTTAAAAATTCCCTAATTTTTACAATAAATAATTTTTCCCAGCCTAAATGGAAGATGCTTTTAAGCTGAAACTTTAGGGATGTGTGTATATTAAAACAAAATACCTAAAATCTCAGGTTGGCTTTTTTTAATCAAGTGTTTAATTCTTTAGAAAAAAATATTTTAGGGAAAATTAAAAACCCCTATTATTTCAAATAGAAACACTCAATCTGCAAAATCTAACGTGAGAATTTTCTAAATTTGATTTCCTTTCATATTACACCTTATTCATCAACAAGGGAGTTGTAGTTTCTTCTAGGAAACAATTATGAAAAGTGGATACTTCAGTATTTCTAGAAATACTTCAGCAAAAAAGTGTTGTTGCGACCACCTGTTCTTTGTTTTTGATGACACACAGAAAATAAAAAGCTTGTATGGATTTTTTATATTTCTTTAACCATTAAAAACAAACACCAATCTTATAACTCATCAATTACTTGAGAAATAATTGAAATAAAATGTGTAGTTTTTCACAAAATTGCCCCATTTTGGTCATTTTTTATACTGCCAAAATCAGCCCCTGTACAAAGTCTATGGGAATTTGAAAACGCATTATGTGACGCATCTCTAAAATGCCTCTTTGGAAAAAATTAAAATTTGGCACACATGTTTCTTTCACCGATACCAACATTTCATGAGAATTTCAACAAGATCTGGGCACGAAGCCATAGCTGATAATCCCACCTTAAACTGAAGATTCTCATGCCTGAATTCTACAACTCAGGAATGTCGGTAAATGTATTTCTTTTACCACAGGGAGAATAATTTCAAATGGAGCAGCCAATAGACCTTTTCAAATGAACATCAGAAACGTACAGAGCTAAATACAATGTATGCGAGCATCCTTATACACTCGCGAACATTCACAAGTGCATGCCAGTAAAGCGCATAACGCAAAGGCAAAATACGCGTAAGTGCTGCACCCAACAGTTGCGTGTGATGACCCGTTAGGATGCTTATCCAGGTCATCTTCAGTAAACTGGTAGACGTTTCATATAGAAGTCCCATGGATGCAAATGAGGTATCGCAATTCATTCCATCAAGCGCTACTGCACAACGTCATACAGCGCATGACGGAATCAATTGTAATACCTCATTTGCATCCATGGGACTTCTATATGAAACGTCTACCAATAAACTTCATTTTGAAAAGGTCTATTGGGTAATTTCATCTGCAAATCCACACCTCCTGTGGAAAAGACTCGGGTTCGTACGCACTAAGGAGTTAGACCAGGTCTAAAGTTAGATAAACCCACTTGAAATGCAAATTGGTGTTACACGACATGCCATATTCACAAGATTGCATGTACCGCATAGTTTGTAACAACATATCATGTTTCGAATATATATAAACATTAGACTGCCAGGGGTAAAATGTGCAACTTTCACAAAACATTGTGGGGTGGACTCAATACACCCTCTGTTTTTCCACCAAGAGAATTTTTTTGGACATTTTTCTTTGGCATTCTATGTGGTACTGACCATGAAATATTCTAATGAGCTGAAACAGGATTCATTTCTCATGTTATTCTACTGAGGAATAAGGCAGCCTTCAGCTTGTGTCTTTATTGAATATCAAGTGAAAACCTCACTTGAGTATTTATCGAAAATAACTTGTACCCCAACACGACCATATGGTATACTTCACTTAGTGTAGCTTTGGTAGCACTTGTTAAGTAAATCACGCAAGCATGTCGGATGCAAGTTGTTCATTTGATCAAAAGTGAACTACTTGCATACACTGCATGTGTGTGGTTTGCTTCTGAGAGTATGTGTGGTCGAGTGGAAAAGAGCAGGATTTGTGATCATTAAACTGTTAAAATTGTGAGTCGCATTCCTACCGCAGTCCGAATTTGTTTAAGTCCGAAGGCGTACTATGCTACTTAACCAATTGTTGACAACAAAGACGGAAGGATACACTATCGATTTTGAACAGGCAATTGCTGAGTGATAAGTATTGTAAATGTTACATTTTTTACAGGCCTTTTTACAATTTTAAAACAATTGCGAGATTGTTAAAAAAAAAATGACAACATCCAAACTTTTCATCCAAACCAATGCTTGTGTTATTTTGTTTTGGCCATAACAAAAGTAATATTTGAACTTTCGCATGGCCTTTTAAACTTCTAAACTTTCCAAATTTGTTTTTTTGTCTATTTCTTTTCCTCTATACTGAAAAATTAATTTCCTAAATTTTATTGAATTTGTCAATTTAGTGTATCAAAAAGCATCATCTATTTGTCTAAATATTGAAATCATTTATTAATTTGCATGTACGTTTTACAAGCACCTAAACAAATCGGTAAAAAAAATGACAACATCCAAACTTTTCATCCAAACCAATGCTTGTGTTATTTTGTTTTGGCCATAACAAAAGTAATATTTGAACTTTCGCATGGTCTTTTAAACTTCTAAACTTTCCAAATTTGTTTTTGTTTTTTTGTCTATTTCTTTTCCTCTATACTGAAAAATTAATTTCCTAAATTTTATTGAATTTGTCAATTTATTTAGTGTATCAAAAGCGTCATCTATTTGTCTAAATATTGAAATCATTTATTAATTTGCACGTACGTTTTACAAGCACCTAAACAAATCGGTAAGTGATAATCAATGGGATAATCTTTTCGGACTTACGTAAATTCGGACTTCGGTGGGCTACCTTGTGAGTTTGAGCCCCCGTTGTGGCCATTGTGTTAGTGTCCTTGGGTAAGATACTTAGTCTCAATTGCTTTGTAGATCCAAGTGACATTTGGGGAGCTGTTATATTAGTTATTAGGTGAGTTTTGGGTGATACGGATTATATCTAGTCGAGGAGTCTGTACAGGTGAGGGCGCAGCCCGAGCCCAGATACAGAATCCGAGACTAGATATAATCTGTGTCACCTCAAAACTCACCCAATAACGATTTTATCATACCCAAGCAGAACAAAATAAGCACAAACATAGGGCCTAAAGAAAATTATAAGGCAATTCACAAAACAAACAATACTTTACAGTAAATTGACTGTAGGCCTATTGTTTTAAATGAGTGCAAGGGTGATGAATTTTCAGCAACAAGAATCTTTGAAAATAAACGGCCCTAAAAATCATCTTTTCTGATTCACAAACAAAATTATTGATCTATTTAAAGTCTTTTAGTGTATGTAAGAGCGATTATGCTGAAATTTTGTTCCAACTCGGTTCAGCATTGCTAAAAAATGCCAAATTAGAGCAGTGATTTACGTCAAAAATGAACACCAAATTTTTTGATTTTTGTTGTCATGATGCATGGTCACGCATGCGCAGTTCGTAACTGACATGATAGGAGCGTGCAGACGCACTCCGAGGGTATGATACGAGATATATATAGTCAGTAAATTCCGGTGATTATCCAATGAAAACTGAGGGATCTACTTGATGGTATGATAATGGGTGATATTACAATCAAAGTGCCACCTGGATGAAGCGAAATGATTGTGACGATTTCTTGATGGCAGCAGTAATAGCAATTGACAATCGTACCTTGAGCACCCTGTAGGGTGGATATGTGCATCTTATAAATCAACATTACTATTATTACTATCCTAAAGACAACCACAGCTGCACATGCAAAAGTAACCATGTGGATGAATTGGGTGCAAGTTCATTTTGTCATAAAAAATTAACAACTTGTACCAGGACATGTCTGCATTGTTTGCTTCCTGAGGGCAGCCAAATCTACGCAAGAAAAAAACCATATTGGATGGTTGCAGACAAATTGTTCATTTTGATGAACAACTTGCACTCGACATGTCTGCAAGGTAACTCTGAAGATGATAAAGCGGCACAAGCAAAGTTAAACCGTGTGGAAGCATCCAGGCTTCGAATTACAATTTTAGAATTACCCCATGCACCGGTGCATGTAACTTTAAAAATTACATGCACAGTAGAAAGTTACAGGCACAAGCTAATGCATTATCATGTGTGAGGGGTCCATCCAGTGTGGGAAAAATATCGGGATCCAAACATGATAATGATAAAATTGATTGATTTGACGCCCAATACTTTATTAAATGGTCTCGCTATGAGTTTTACAAATATTGGGATCGACTGCGTCTCGCCCAATATTTTTGCAACCTATAGCTCGACAATTCATTTGGGCTTAATCGATCCAATTATATCAAACATGGGATTCGGTGCTACTGCTAAAAACCTTTATCATATCAGCTCTGGTACATTTAGAATATTGGACGTTGGCTCAAATTTTATCATTTCAGCATTCAATGACTTTCTATGCATGAAATAAGCTAAAATTGCATCTTTTTTTAAATTTAAAAAAAGGACCAGAACGTATATACATATATGTACACATGCATGCAAGATACAACATTACATGCACAGAGGAGAAAGCTAAATGCACCTGTGCATGTGTGCCCCTGCATGTCGGAAAGCCTGACGCATCTCATTTTTCGTGTTTTGGAATTTTGTCCCTAAAATAGTGACTTTCTGGAGGGTAGAATATGATGCTTAGTGAAATACAGAATTGGTAAAAACTTGCACTTGCATAATAGCAGCAGCATCAAAATGTGTGTTGGGGGGGTGGCCACTTATATTTTACACGTCCAATTGGGCTTTTCATAAATTTTAGGGAGGATACAGAAGAGGTCGCAAATTTTGGGGGATTGCAGAAGAGGTCGCACAATTTTTGGGGAATGCAGTCTCCTCCGTCTTTATGGTT
This sequence comes from Ophioderma brevispina, assembly GCA_023653785.1. Classification (NCBI taxonomy): domain Eukaryota; kingdom Metazoa; phylum Echinodermata; class Ophiuroidea; order Amphilepidida; family Ophiodermatidae; genus Ophioderma; species Ophioderma brevispina. The sequence goes on from JAMKCH010042353.1 coordinate 45,639, forward strand.
AAAGACACTATCAGTGATCCACCCGAAAGAGTAAAAAATAATAAATTTGCAGAAATAGCTTTAAAAGTGAAGAATAAGTCTGTAGAATTCTCCTAAGTTATTTCTTCCAAGCGAAAAATTGATAGAAAAGGAAGAAAACAGCAGTGTCCAAAGATATGAATCTCCATTCATTTACGTGTTATAGTAGGTGTCCGTACGGACAGTAATGACTAAATTATCCAATTTTGTCCTTTTTTGGTTGCTTTTGGTTCTAAAACTTGTGGGGTATGTTAGGGTATACCTAAACTTGTTACAAACATGCAAAAATCTGACTTTCGATGTTTTTTTTGATTTTCTGGTTGAGCAAATCACTGATAGTGCCTTTAACCATATACATTAGTAATCTACAGGGCATCGCAGTATGCTTTTAAATAGCATTACACTCCTTGTGTTGAATCTTGCAAATCCACCAACATTTCAAATGAACGCATCACGCAACTAAGAGTATGACAAACAGCTGCATCCTAAATACGCGCTGTGTGCATCGCGCGTTGAAACTAGTGTGCAGTGTATACAGGCGCAGCAACTGTGGGTTTATCATTGATCAAAAATGTGCGCTCATGCAGTTAAGGAATAGCAGGTGCTATTGAATAGTATGTGAACAAGCATTGCATATTATTATGCAAAAACAAAAGAGTTGTGGCCATTTAGTGACCCTGGGTCACTGATGAATTCAACAGACTTATATGTAATAGTGCAGAATTCTGCACTTCATTCTGTAAAAGTCTGCTGAATTCATCATGGTCACTACTAGTGACCTAGGGTCACTAAACAGCCATACCCAAACAAAAGCATAATTTGTTAGAAAATTGAGGGCAACATCCTCGGGAAATTGCTGAATGAGCGAGTCGGCCTTTAAATATATATACACCTTTACCTCATTGATACATGTACAGAAGGGTCTTCTTTGCATACACACTCATACTGAATAAGCATTAACAGACCCTGTTATTGCTTTGTGCAAACCACTGTACAGATTATCTTTTTCACAATGTCTAACGACAGGTACATGTAATTCATTTTCTTGATCCAAAATATACATAATACACCATGACCTGGGACGTTATTTCAACACATCAAATACAGTAAGACTTTAGCAGTATTTTCAAGGTTAAAGGTATGTTAAGTGTCTCTTGTATGAATTCACCCAAATTTTCCAAAAAACTGAATAGAATCTCTGGAAAATATTAATCATACTGAATATGCTTCAGATGTCCAAAATTCTAGTTCTGTTTCAGTTAATTTGTAGTTACATCTTTTTTATTGAGAACTAAACATAAATTGGAAGGATCATATTCTGAACAGCAAAGTACACGGTAACAATCCATCCTTGTAAGAAACCAAGCAGTTTGATGGCCAATGCTTGCACACAAAAGACCAGATGCTTCTGGACACCTTCTGGTGGACATCAAAGTTGCAGTACAAGGAAACATATAGTTACCCTGCCATCACTTCCAATGACATGGGACTCAACATAAGTCAGATTTAGCATGAAGGAGAAGCAATCTACCTGTTTTTGAGTGGCTCTGTACCACTTTTGTTTCAGTCGAATGACAACATTTTAATACAAATGTTGAGTTTACGGTCAACGGCAAAATGTGAAATACTAACATTTTTGACCAAAAACTTTCAAATAGCAGTGACAAGTTTTCTCTTTTACAACTCTTTTCCATTTGTTTGAAGATTTCTCCAATTTTCCTGCACATTTTTGGTCCAGAACCTCTTTAGTTTTTTCAAAACATGAGCAAGAGCGTATAACGCCGCACTACTGTCAATACCACAAAAACCCAAAGGGTTTCAAATTTGCAATATTACAAATCGTCATGTGAGTGTCAAGGTCAAAGTGCAAATGCTAGCCATTGTGATACATTCTGTGTTCTGTCACATATTAAGAAAATCATATTTTCATTTGAGAAGTCCTGACCAAATCATGGTCATTATTTTTGATGGGAAGTTCTGACAACATGGCACTTTGCATACAACCTTTTATACTTTTGATCATCAACAGCGTCTCAGAAGACCTCCCACGTACCTTTTCCCCTACAATTCGTTTTTCTTCCTCCTTCTTCCGTGCCACGGGAACCTCACATACAATAACCGTAATCCTAGTTCCGCACAACAAATGCCCTTGTACATTACAGAAGCTGCGCTTAAGTTCTAGTGGGTTCAATTTCCTAATGTTATAGTTGTGAACGATCAAGAAATGATCTCGATTGCTATGCGCTTCTTGGTGTAAACAGTATTTTCAATATTTCTTCATCTTCATAATTTCTTGAAACCAGCCAGAAGCTATATGAACTGGTAGGGCATTTAGAGCTTACGATTGAGCGTACATGAATTAGTGGAGGCCCCCCTAACGTCCGCCAGCGGCATGGATTAAAACAACGAAGCACATGGAGACTATTTACACATGTTTAGCGTCACAACAAGGTATCAGCTCTGTGTTTACAAATTCACTTCGTAATTTTGTAATACTTTTTTCGCTGCATGATTCCCTACTTCTAATGATAAATTTCTAGTAATTACAAAGTTTCAGTGGCTATATCCACATTTTTACTTATTTGTTAACTAGTTTGTTGGGGGGTCATGGTGGTCAGATTTACTAAGATAGGCGGTAACATTGGGCTGGTCCCGGGGACTTTAACTTGAGTCTAGGATGAAGTGAGACTGAGTCTAGTCCAGGATGTCATGATTTGTCCGACTAGTGATCGGGGCTAGGAATATCGGACTTGCATCAATTGCCATGTTTTTTTCTTTTGGACTGGCATTTCAAATTCATGGTGCAAGTGCTTAACTTCGAGTTTTGGGTGTACCGTTCGTGCCGTGTACTCTAGCGTAGGGAGCGTATAGCTGTTTTGATACACTTGACCGATGATGTTACCTTCCCGGCGACAATGAAAGAAATGGAGTCAACACGCCATTACCGTCGATAATATGGTTCCCGCGCAAAGGATTATGGGGCTGGCTTCCGAGCTGCTGTTATCAGCACGACAGCAGGATAATTGGCTGATCTGTACAATATTATATTCCTCCTTTGCACTAACATCCGCGCCTACGTTGCATCATGTTGCTGCACCTAACTCTAATCTTATCAGCATGTGAGTAAATAGGCGTGCCCTATTTGGTAATTATCAAAGTCAGGAAATTGCATGACATTATGGGAATGGGAATGGGATGGGAATTTCCATAAATTCTTGGCAATGTCAAATATTACATACACTCAAACAATAGATGAATATTGGCTAGATTAAGAATACTGGTTATTATTTCATAAATCTAAGATGTAAAATGAATGTCTTCATCCTTGCCAACATGTTCACAGGCTCTGGTGGGGCTGGTTCACATTCGGATCACACACAACCACGCCGTTGTTTCCTCCGTAACCCGACAGGTTTACAAATTCAACAACCAATCAGCTTTATTCAACAACATAGACAGCTTTTTCTGTCAAGGTTGTTGAATGTCCATAGTCCGTCAGGTAAACCTAGTCAGGTTACGGAAACACCCCAAATGTCCACACACTTATCCATCACCACATATCAGCATCAGCACCAATCAGAATAGAAGTTGGTCCCTGTTCTGTACTTGCCTACACAAAACCCAATAATGATCACTCTATGAAAACATTTCAAACAATTGTCTGACATGAACATCTCTTGTAATCCTGCAATCTGAAGAGTCCTATCAAACAGTACTCAGTGCCAAGGAAAGCTCCTATAAAGCTTGCTTGAGAAAATGCAATTTGTCCAATCAAATTTAATTTAAGCACAGCACCGCATGATGGCAGTTTTAAGCCCTCTTTCCTGGTAGTAGGGGTACTAAACTCGCTCAAGTATGACATGCTTTTAAGGTTTTCACACCGAGTCCGCCACACTTAGGAATCAATTTCTGGATCTGCCTTTGTGGAAAATGGACTTTTGTTTAACTGTATTTGACTCCTAGAATGGAAAGAGTTCAGCTTGGCAATCATTACTCACAGCTCTCTGATCAGTTGTGTAACTGTCATCAAAATAATCTTGGAGCCATTGGATGAGCTAAATCAATTCTTATGAGATCAAGTACTGAGAAACACGCCCAATCAGTACACCTAAATGAAGCTCCTTGAAAGACGAAGCGTGGGGCAAAGACCTTCCAAACCATGAGATGGGCCGTCGATGAATGGTAGCAGACAGCATGGGGAACCAATACACCGGTGAACACAAGAACACAAAAGAAAGATATTGAATATTCAGGTTGATACTAAAGACAAGTCGTGTTACTTTTCAAGAAACAAATTTGAATTAGCCTCATCAACTGATAAGTTGGCACCTTTAACGATAAGCTACATTTTTGAAATTATATCAAGCTTTTATGTGGCGATATACATATAGTGTCGTTTTTTCTTGTCCTTTCTTCCTTTTTTGATTTCGGGATTTTCCAATTTTTTTTTTTTCATAATGGTTTGCTCATGTATGTCTATTGTGTATCTGTACTTGATATGATAGCCCTGGCACTTTGTCACCAAGTATCATGGAAAACAAGCTTGTGGTTTGATAGTAGAAGCGATAATGCGTATTGCAATGTCCTATTCAATGATAATATTGAATGGTTTAAATATTAAAACAGCAGTTTTTTGTCTCTAACCTTGGGAAAAAATATATTTGAAGGCTGAAATTTCAGAGCAACAATAGGAAAATAAGGCTTCATTCAGCGATAGTTAAAAATTGCTCACTTCTCTGGGTAAATCCGGGGAGTCTGAAAGACGATTGGAACATGCACCTTTAAAATACTCTTTGTATTTGCCAGGTGTTTGTAATATGATGCATTGATGCAAGGGGAGAATAAGTGGAAATAATTTTCAATACTTTCTTTTTCCCTTTCTCTCTCTCTCTTTTTTCCTTAGTCCTGTTTTTGTTGTTCTGCTTGTTTTGTTAGATGTGTTTCTGCCTTTACTTATACTATATGTTTTTTGCTGAAACAATAAAGCAATGTGTTATTTTTCCCATTTAGGTAGGATTTTCAGCTATTATCCGTATTATTCTCACCTCCCAAAAAAACACTATAAAAACAGATTTATTCCAACCAATCATTTGAAACTTGGTTCTTATAAAGAATAAACTTCATGCACATCTTTCGCAATTTCAAGTGTCCTACATTGATTCTTGTGTTTTTCCCTTGATTTTAAAAGGAAAATTAAAGAGCACTGAGGAGGATTTAGAGAAGAAGCCCCCCATGTTTTCTCGAACTCGACATTTTTTTTACACATTGTAATGCCTTACCAATGTATTAGATCACACCTGAAGTGAATAGCCGAATACACCGTCTTTATGGTATAAGATGATTATTTATTATGTTCTGTCGTGCCCGACAGAAGTCAAAGCTGGTTTTCTATGGGAGACGATTACGATAGCAGGCAAGTTTCAAAACAAAGTTTGTCGGTTTCCTTACAACCCTTTTGTTCCAATAAACCTGTTGAAATTGTTCTCGGTTAGGTGGCTACAACCGATCCCGTGAAATATTGAGAGAAATTTGTGTCCTAAAAAATCTCCTGTCACTCTAAGTAATTTTGAAGCAATAATTATTTCTCTCTAGAGGGATGCCCTATGGTATCAAAACCAGAGGTAGTTTTTTAACCAAGTAATATCCAAATTCTCTCATTAGGTTGTTGGTTACTATATTTTTTTTAACATTAATTCTACCAACACAACAGAATACTATAAATTAAAAAAGGGAAACACTTTAACAATAAAATTTTATAATTTATTCTCTTTTCCAATGACACACGTTATTTGTTAAGACTGAAAGCATGTTCTGCAAATAAGATTCAGATTGGCATGCTGTATTTCTTGAAGAAAAACCAGGCAATTAATTGACAAGTACTAACATAAAACTAGACAATACTATGTCCTTTTGCCTGTCTCGGAAGTTTATGTTCATAAGCACCCTAAATCTTCATAAATAGTGCTTTACAATCCACCAATGTAATTATAGGTTTTTTCGGCAATTTGTCAATTTTTTGATGTGGCACAGTCCAAACGGTTCCCCCCCCTCAGTCCCTGTACAAATTTTATCGGAGTTGAAACCAAATGCATCTTCTTACGATATTGTTAGAGTACAAAAGTCTCCTCCTCTTAAAATACAATTGGCATTCAAAACTTGGGTTTTAATGCAATTCTACCTTCACATTAACACTACACTTCGATCTCAAAAATTGAAGAACAAAAAAATGTATTTTTTTTTACACTTCAGAATTATTTTTTAATTTTTGGCCAGAAAATCCAGAAATTTCTGCAAAAGTTACATCTCTGATTTTTGGGGAAAAATGAAAACTGGCACAATGCTTTTCTGTCACCATTACACACTTTTTATTCAATTTTCAACAAAATCTATCGAGGACACCATAGCTATAATCCTACCTTTAAAAAATGTGTTTATTTTTTCAGATTCAGGCTCTCAGCACCTATACCTTATTAAACAAATTACACTTTACACTTTGTAAAACCCCTAAACAAGCAAACAGAGTATCCGATTTCCATTTGCATTTTTATAATAGCCACCAACAGAAGTTTATATTTTGGCAAAATGAAACGAAACAGGCTCACTGCACCTATACCTTATTATTAATATATATATGGTGTTAACATTTTTACCACAACACACCACAGCACATTGAACAGATTAATCCCTATGTGCCTCTGCAATTCTTGCAACGACACAAAAATCTAATTGCACTTAGTAAAAATTCTAAACCAGCCAACAAAATATCCGTTTGACATTTTATCACTAAGCCACCTCCAAGAAGTTATATTTGGCAAAAAACAAAATGAAACAGGTTCATGCACCTACTGTACTGTTCCTAGCAATTCCATTTGTGTGAATGAAAGTGGTTGTTGCAATGTATACTACGTTTCTATAATGGTGCAGTGAGCCTGTTTGTTTCGTTTCAAAAATTATAACTTCTGGGGAGGGGCTTATTATAAAAAGCAAAGGCGATCATTTGTTGTCTTTTTCTTTATTTGAAAAGAGAACAATGTTTAAATTGTGGGCATCTATTTAGAAATTATCCTGTAAATGGTTATGGCTTTTTATTTAGGGTTCGAACCACCTAATAATCTAGTTCGTTTTGTTTTGCCATATAATAAGCAGTGCAAATTAGGAACTTGGAATATCTTAATCATCAAAATACAACTTTTGGTAGATTGGTATAATAAGCATTACCTGTATGGCATGGAAGAGATAATTGGAACAAAGAGTTTAACATAGCAATTCTGAGCTCGTCTGGGTTAGATGCATCTTCATCTCTCCTTTGCTATCTTCTTTTCTTTCTTTCTTCTTTCTTCTTCCGTCTTTCTTCTTCTCAAACCACTTCCTCTAGTGTAGGCATCAACCAGCAAAGGCAGAGCACCTGCAAACAAACAAGATCTTGGAATGAAACAAAGGAAAATGTAACATTTTGAAATTTAGATATACTGATCTTATCCACAGCAATTATTGGGGCATGGATTTAAGCTTGAAATAGTTGTGGTGGAAGTTGGAGCATGAAAGATAACAAAGTTCAAAAGGTGTAGAAAAAGAACCTGAATTGAACCTTGGAATGGCATAGCTCCCAGGTCTGCTGCATAAACCAATTCTACTTTGGTGTATCCACATGCATCGTGTTGTCATTGTTGATTTAGCGGTCAAACATGTTTACAAAGTGGTTCACAAATCAACAACAATGTTCATTCGCACGCATATATTTTTTTTGGCAATCAATAGACCGCGAGGGCGGCTTGATGCATCTCTGATGCAGAGTTGTTGATTGTGATGAACCACGCAGGTGTTCTTTTGTATTTCTCTTGCTGCGTTGGGTTGATCTGGAGGATAGGTCTGGCAAAGCAACCATTGACCTCCTGTGAAAGGCCCTATTCACATGACTTCTTCTTTCCAAAACCTGTTTACATTTAATAAGAAAAGTAACAAGCAATGTCAAGATATATCGTCATGTGAGTCACAGGTCATAAGTGCAAAATAGCTGCCATGTAATTATCTGTTTGCTGCCACATATTAGGATAACTCATTTAGCTTTTCTTTGATTCAGTGGCTCTTCAGTTGATGTGTTGCCTGAAAACCATTTCAAGAGCCACTGAACAAAAGACTTGGCATAATTATTTTGATTAAATTTCTAACAATGGCCTATTGCACTTATACCTTGTTGCACTCCCATGATTTGATATCCTGGCAGCAATGGGCTGTTCCAATTGAAATTGGCACCCCCTGTGAAATATTTAATTAAAGTCCCCTTCTACAGAGTGAGAATGAATTGCATGGGTGTAACAGCATACTGGCTACTACTTGGAAATCCCACCGTCCACTGTGGAAATCTAGGAAGGCTGGATTTGCAGATGGGTCAATAGTCAACTTTGGACAGACTGTCCTCCAGAACCGCCCAATCATGCTAGAAAACACAAAAGAACACCTGCAGAACTTCTCAAATTTTCAGGTGAACCAGGTTCATGTTTGTAGTCTTTGCATGCTTGGACGATCTTTAGGGCAAACAAAAGTCCATACAACATAAATTTACCTTCAACGTGAAAGGGCCCTATAGCTATCACAAGCCCTCAACGATCTTGCTAAGAAGAGACATACAAAAAAAATTTGAGTTCCCCACCTGTGAAGCAAAATGTATTGAGTGTAATAAGCACAGCTGGAATGAAGTACAGATATTTGGGGAAATCCCATAGAAGCCGACAAAAGCCGACTCAAAGCGAATGGCTGGAACTAGTGGCGTGATGACCTGTGGCAAAGAAGTACTGATTTGGCCATGAAACCCCAGCCTGCTATGGCCTAAACCAGGGACCTGCATAAACCTGTGGTAACAACAAGATATGTTTGGCAACATGATTTAAAAATATGTTTAACAACTAAGTGTATAAGGGGGGGGCATGTGGACCCAAATTTTATTTTTTCATGCACATGTTTTCAAAATTATTTTTGCCCAAAATTTTGTTTTAATGTAATTGCCTAATTATCAGTTGCGCATATTTTGGGTGGCCAAAAATTCAAATGGCGCATGGTGTTTTTTTTTGCTAATTAGTATATAAATCTTTCAGTGGCACTATCAAAAACTTTTTGCCCCCTTAAATTGTACTAATAACTTTAAAAAATTTTAATTCCCAATGTAATGTATTTTATGTTCTCTTAAGTTAAAACCCTAACACTGACCGGGTCGTTTTGGCCGCCACGTCCCAAATCAACGAAAGGCAATCTATTTTTTTTTTTTTTTATTTTTAACGGCCCAATGATCCAACGAGACCAAAGTTTGTCGTTGCATTGCATCTCGGCCGTTTTTCCCGGCACAGGAAGAAGTAGCGTAAAGTCGTTAACGCCCAGATGCAAGCAACAAAGAACATCGCGTAATTTCCCGGAAGACGGCCCAAATGCAACTGAAAAACATCGCGTCAATTTTTCCCCGGAAGACGCCCAGATGCACGAAAAAACATCGCGCCATTTACCGAAAGACGTCCCAGATCAACGAGAAACATCTCAGTGACAATGCAATAAAAACAGGGAATAATACATAAATAAATAATAAATAATATGGTATGGGCCCCGTTTTTAAAAAAACGCACACTGATCGCATGAAATTTTTAGCTATCGTTCGCCAGTCCTGATGGCGCTATGACCTACAACATCATAGTCGTGGCGTGGCGCTATTATGCTACGTCATTCTCCGGTTTTACGTCATGAAATACTTTTAATGCATAATTAACCCAATAGCTTGTCGAAATGGGTGGCCTATCACGCATCGAAATCGAAATTGTTATGGGCATTGTACACAGTATCACCCGCCTGATGAAAAGCATGCGCCTTCTGCGGGCCAAACTGTCCGGAATGCAGTGAAAAGCATCGCATCATTTTCAGTCCAATAAACGGCCCCAGATGCAAACAAAAACATCGCGTCATTTTCCCGGAAGACGGCCCAGATGCAACGAAAAACATCGCGTCATTTTCCGGGAAGACGGCCCAGGTGCACAGAAACAATCGCATACTTTTCTTCCGGTAACGGCCCAGATTCATGAGGTCCAATGCGAGTCATTTGCGCGACCAAAAATAGTTTTTGACGGCCCATATCAAACGAAACAACATTTTCCGACCGACCCCGGGACTTTTCGTTGGCTCCATTGCCTCTCGGGCCGTTGTTAGGGTTAATGAGCCATTTTATGGAAAAAAGTCCTTTGGGAAAGTGGTTTTCGGCGGGGAAATTTTTGTGCGAATCACAAAATCTTTTGACTGCCATTTTGAATTAGTACAACCGATTTTCATATTTTTTTTCCCTGTTATGTGGTCGGGTTGTTGTACCCCATCAATAACCATAGTTTTTGGTAAATGTTTTCCAATGGAAAGTTTTTCAGAGGGCGTCCCCCCCCCCCACATGAGCCCCATACACCAACGGAAGGCAACAAGACCTTATCACTTAAATGCTTACACTCTTTATTTTATACTTCAGCTTTTTATAACATACTTGAGTATTAAATTTGGTAATTTCCTATTCTTTGACATTTAGCTAAATACAGAAAACAAAGTATGGTTGGTTTGGTCATTTTAAATATGTGAAATAGTAAATCCCTTAACCATCTTCAACAGCTGCTTCACTTTGTTATTAAAGCCGCAACTAGTATTCTCTTTAAATTTTTTTCTCAACCAAAAGTTTTTCCCATTTTCTTATACTTTTTAAAAATGTATTCTTATTGGGGATGGTTTGAATAAAAATACCCTGCAAGTAAACTTGCATCATCCCCCTGGCAAGACCGTGGTCCAGACCTTATTACATCATGCGTATGGAAGGAACCCCTATTGCACCTTACACTCAAAGTCTGAGTTTAAATTGGACTTCACTTTTGAGGATGGCCTGAAAAACAAAACCTAACAAACTGGAACACCCTACACACACAACACATACATAAACGGACCATGCTTACCCGTGCATATCCCCTCTCTTTTCAAGCCAGGGGATAAAGGACAAAGGCACAATTCTGAAGAGTTGTTATGATAGTTTTTGCAAACACAATACGGGCCTATCACCCCCCACCCACCCCATACACACAAACAAAACACCATCAGGAAGTGTTAAAAGCACTTTACCCAATAATAGAAAAATAACAAAAACAGGTGCATTCAAGCCCACATTTTTAGAAGGGGGTTAAATTTCCTCCAAACTATTACCCACTGATTCTTACCTCACTGGCCATGAGTCCAGGAAACATCTCCAGCACCTTGAGATGGGCCCTCCTTATCACAGCATAGAGTTCCAACACCATAGTCTGAATTCTGACATATTACAGAAGCACTAAGGTGCCAAGCCCATCCCCAACGCATGGCCCCTAGCAGACATATGGTTACACTGGCCTGAAGAAATCCTGAACGAGAAAACAGTCTAGTCCCAGTACACAATAGATGGGACAAAACCCATTTGCTCTGCACATCTCCGCGTCAACTCCTCTTGGGGTTTGCCTAGGGTTTCTTCTGTGCGCATTCCCTTTGGACGCTCTCCACTTTTGGACCTGCTGCATCATCTGTGATAGATATCTCCTGAATTTGCAAGCTTCACCCTATCTTTTAGGTACAAGGTACAACACACTGGGGTCAAAATTATAGATGCCATGTGAGATGAAGACAAACTATGGCTCTCTACAAGAAGCACTTGTTCCACCAGGCATGTGTCGAAGTCTTTTCTGGGAGTGATTGAAGACCCCAGTGTAGACAAACACACACAGTTTGCTGCGGAAGTGCAATGTGATTCTCAGAGATGAAGCGATGCAATGCAACCGTTTTGAATTGCCCCTGCTTGTTCCGCAGTAACTGAGATATGCCGCAACAGTTGGAGTCTAAACAGGCTACTGAAATGAAGTACCTATAATGTCTATATTCGCTGTTCTCATCGGGGAAGCTTGCAATCGCCGAAGTAAGTGGATTCCTGGCACGTGATATTGCTCCTCTCTAACACGCAAAAAAAGTTTTGTACTAAATCGGACACAGACTAGAACACTAACAACAAAGAGTAAAAGATAGTCCTCTCGGTGAGTTATGAGATGTCAATGTCCCGAGAATTTCCTCATCTTGGTTTTCTTATCATTGCTCTTTTGTAGTCCTACTTTGGCTCAATCCCGTGCAGAAGAACCAAACATTTCATTGAACTGCACGATGTAACGCCCGCACAACGCTCCTGTACTACAAAGCTGTTGGATGTATACATAGCCGCTGTGCTACTGTCAAAATTCCACAAAATACAGTTCCTTACTATTTCTTCTGAAAATATGTTGTCCATTAAAGATATCCCCACCTGTCCATCCAGGTAATTTCAGAACCATCATATCGATTGTCAATACCACTGCTGATGGAATGGCGGGAAGTATACAATTGTAAATACGACGCTTCTTCAGTTCGTCAGTGAAGACTATTAGCACATCTCAGAGTTAAATGATACCTACACACATAAAATGATGAGCATCACGTCTCAAGAGTTGAGTTCAGGGCGCTCCGATCTCCTGCAGATTGAGTTCGAGCAAGCAGCATCCGCATAACACATAACAGCACCGGTGGCTCTCACCCAGTACCATGGACCATAATCAATTGGTGCCCAGTCTTACAGCACATCTCCTTAATCCCCTCTAAGTAGGATTTGTACAATTTCTCAGTAACCTGTAGATCCTTCTCCTCCAGCAGTTTCTTCTGAGATTCTGGAGTCAAGGAGGACATATTGCTCAACATGGATTCCGCTCTGCTGAACATTTTCAGCAACTTGAATATTCCCATGTGGGAATTCGTTGGACACCTTTGAATATTGCTCAATGTAGGTGTTTACTTGATGTGCGTTACTCCTAAGAGCTTCTACTTTGGTAAAAAGTACTTGGAATTCTTTGGAAGTTTTTCTAATTCTTTAGTTAATTGTTTGTCTGGGAAGGATGTTCTAGGAAGTGTTTGAACCGTTCTGGAGACGGAGCCAGATTTGAGAATGGAATCGGTAGACCCAATAGCAGAGACAGTGTGGGTACAAAGTCTATCTGAGAAACATTTCTTGTTTCACTCTGAAAATAGAAAGGTTAAAAAGTATTAAAACAACCCAAACGAAAACCAATACTGCATCACATATTTTAAGATTGTTTTGTCAAAATGAGTTCCTTTAAGGTCTTTTTAGTGATCCACCACCTCGGTCCCCACCCGCTGCCTCAAAAAAGTTGAGATTTTTATATCACTGAACCGTTAGCCTCAGCAATCAAGTGTACTACCCCTAAAAAAAAAATCTTATGTCACGATTCGGTCGTATCTGTAGAAATTTTGCAATTTGTATTTGTTTTGTGTAAAACGGACAGAAATACAGCACGGTGGCCTATTGAACTGTGGGAAACAAGCAATTGCTCATAGTCATAACACAAAACAGGCATCATCAGAATCAACTCAAATGTTTGTGAAAAAAATCTTTTCTCAAGATATCTAATGACCATGAATAAAAAAACAGAATGTCTGGGATCATGAACAGGGTTCCTCCTTAGGTTTTTTAACTTGAAGTCGACTGGACCCCAAAATTTCAAAAATGTTCAGAAGTAATCTGGTCCAGGTGGAAAAATATTTTGTTGGTCAAGATCTTCTTCTCCCCAAAAATGTTCGTACAAATCAGTGCTTTAATTAAAGCCACATCCAGTCCCTTTTTTTCGAAAATCAAAATGCCCATTTTGTCTCGAAAACTTGCTCGTGTTATTAGATCAACACAATTATATTACGATCATTGTGACAAAACGCCGCTTTTTTACCGCATGTTTAAAGCGGTCCCTGAAGATGCTTGCGACTGTTTTGCGGTCTAAAAAAAAAGTGGATCCCGACTTTTATTAGTAAACATAGCATTAAAATCATCATTCTTGACAAATACGGCGCGTACGCTTAGCACTTACAGGGGTCTTTATACAACAATTCCAACACACACATTGCAAAAAAATGCACTTTGATGAAAAAATGGGGGCGCTGTGATGTTGGTTTACGTTGTGAAAAAATGCTGATAGTGGCTTCAAGTCATTTCAAGTACTTCTTAACCGTGACGTGTAAGGGATTGATTGTGTTTTTGTTGTGTATTGGCCTCTGGTTTCTATTAGAGTGCCATATAAATGCAGGTACTATAAAAGTTAATACTAGTAATTATACAATATGCTACAACACTCACATAGCCCCCAGATTTGTATGGAGCCCGTCTTCACAATGCACCAATTTTGGGAAAAATTTCACCTCAAAAAGGATGTGAACCACAAAAATCATATTCTTAACACAAAAACCCTGACTTTTACATCATTTTAGTCCACAAAGCATAAGTACTTTAGGCCACAATTAGATGTGATCATGAAATGTCTTGGTTCTTAAAATGAACACTTTTTATCCTGAAGTGCTGACCTTGCAGTCAGTTTTGGAACTACAATATAAGATGATGCAATGAATTGGGATGATTTAAATACACTCTCTGCACATGCTTACAGCCCAGAATTGAAATATGAGAACTAATACCCCATGACCCTTTCAAAACTTCAAACCCTTCATACCTGCTCTTCATTCATTTCCCTTGGGAGGAGGTGTGAAAAGGCTGGATTCACTAAACAAAAAATGAAAGGTAGGGCACAAGTACCATTATTGCCTTATTTTTGATGCTGTATATTTCATCGGTTTGCTTAATCAAATAAAATAATGACAACTTGGTATCAAGACTTGGATGAAAAATAATCTGAAAGTCAAATAGCTTTTGTGCTGCATTTAGCAGAAGTATTATGTCTATAAATTTACTTGAGGTTTGATAAAAATGTATTTAACTTTCAGAGGATTAGAATTATGGCGTCCAAGTGGACGTCATTTTGTAAATTCATCTTCGGAATTTATTGCGTTCCATGTGTGAAAAATTCTGTCTTATCGACGCCACAAATCCTGCTAGCGGGACCCTGATCATGAAAATGTACTTTAAGACACCTAAATAATCAAATAAGATATTATAATAATTGCATTAAAAACATTGAGATTATTTAAAGGACACACTGGCACATTTGAAAAATAGTGCCACCCTCAAGATTTTCAAATCGATATTTTTATGGTTGTAAGCTTTTATATACAAAAGTCCTCACCCGAAATGATTTTTAAGAACAAATCCAGATTCCTTAGGTAAACAGAACGATTTTATTAATTTTAGCAGCGCCGCGACGCGTTAAATTCAGAGGACGACGGCAAATGGCTTCTTTTAACACAAGAAACACGCCACTCCGTATGCAGGTTCTCTGCTATGCCACACTGTTTGAACGGTTCTATTAACCTTTGTGGTTTTAATATCAGTGGTATACGAGTCAAAAATATTCATGTACTATACACATTTGTTGATTAACGTTATGGAAAACTTAAAAGTTGGCCTTACAATTACTCCTGGATGTCCTTATCCTCATTCAATGTCCCTATCTGTTTCTGGGTATGTTATTTTATGGGTAAAATATATCTCTGTTTTCCAATGGCCAGACTATCATTTGAGAGCCAATGAAGAAATTTAATATTTTGTGAAAAATGTGCAACTGTGCCGCTTTAACTCTACCTTTAAATGTATTTGTTCCTCTTCAAGTAATTTCCTTGGGCTATAAACAAACAGAGCAGCCCCTATTTCCGCTGGAACTATCACATCATGATATCCTGTATGTGTCATTACCATGGTCTCCAAATACAAATAATTGGTTCCTGCTCATCTCTTCTACAACACATCTGCAAAATGTGACAAAATTTTATAAAATTATCAAATTAAAATGCATTCAGAGATTTATAATAACATTGAAAGTATCAGTTAAAAAATTCTGAAACCTGTGTGAAATGAAATTTAGGGTAAGTTATTCACTTATTCAAAACATTATGAAAACATATAAACGGGAGACAAAGCAGACATTTGCAAACACATCTCAAGGGACACAGGTGTGAGTGTTTTTTTTAAAATAGTTTGGACAGAATGGACAGGACCCCTGAAACATGATTCTTAAGTGTAGCAAATGTGCCTTAAGGAGAAGGGGGGAGGGGGGCAAGACAAAGTTTGTACAGGGGTCAAATTTTTAAATTGATCCAATCATGTTGAAAAAGTTTACCATGTTATTTGTCTACAACCAACAGGATTCAGTTAAAAGGTATAGTTGTACTATCTACAACTAAAAGTTAAGAGTTATCCCTCGTTTGACGAAGGGGGGGGGGTGGTTACCAACCCCACCTTCAGTTTTTCCCCCCAGCTTGCTAAAAACCCCCTTTTTTGAGTGCCAAATTATTTAATGTAATTGTCATTGACATGTTAGCTCCATTTTTAATCCAAAAAACAAACATTCACTGGGGTATAGGTAAGAACAGGGTTTATCCTAAAGTAATGGATAGGGGGGGTGGTAACACCCCCCCTACGGAAGAGAAGTACAAACATGCCTAACACAACACGGAACATCACAGCACTTGATTTTGGTACCATAGATTAGTTTATGGGGCCTCCTCTTTCATGGATACCAAAAATGAGTACCACATGCCTAGGCATTTACGTCACAGTGACGTCATCATTAAGTTCGGCATGTCAAAAAAACTGCCATTTCCATAGAACAGTGTAAAATTTCAATTTTTCGCCAAAAAGGTTAGGAAAATCAGATTTTATGCGGTTTTGACTCTACTTGATGGGAGGGGAAAGACTAGTTTTATATAATGACATCCATTTTAGAATAGATAGGGTGTTGACGTTGCTAACATTGCGGAAATAAATATCAATTTTCCACACATATATCAGTATTTTCGTCCTTCCGCAACATATGCGTCATGGTGACGTCATAAGGGGATGTTAGTACTTATTTTGTTACCAATGGAAAGAGAGAAAAATCTAAGCTATCCTTTGGTACCCAAATTTCAGGGAAGTGGGTGTTCAGTAACGAAAATAAGGGGGGTGGTAACCACCCCCCCCTTCGGGAGTTTTGTTTTACAAAAAATGGCGCAGGTGGACGATGGTTATAGGATAAAAATGGCAACAATCAATAAAAAGGGTCAATTTCAGTGGTACGGGGTTAAATTAAAAAATGTTGCAAAGTTATTGATGGAGTCATAGGATTAAACTAAGGAATAGTTTTGACTGTCTAAAAATACTTAGATTTAGGAGGCACAGAAGGTCAACGGCCATTGCATTCATGGGTGCTGACCTTGGTCCCCCTACTTTCTTAAGCAAAAGCATTTGAGGACACTCCAAAACTTATTCCTTATTTTGATCCTATGGAGTTCCTCCAATAATTCCCATTTTTATCCAAATCGGTAAGCAACAAAAAATTTGACCCCTGTACAATTGAAAATGACCATTTTTATGATGTTTGCTGTTTGGGTCTATAACTCTTAAAATTGATGTTGTAGATGTACAAACTATACATTTCATGAATCTTTGTGGTTAGACAAATAAACCATGGTTATACTTTCAGCAGGATTGGACAATTTAAAAAAAAAAAATTTACCCATGTAAAACTTTGTCTTGGCCCCTCTCTTAAGGCACTATTTGTTGGCCACTTAAGAATTTGTTCAGGCGGTCCTTGTCAGTCTGTCTACATATTAATCACTCAAACCTTTTGTACTTGTGATGTGTTATAAAAATCAATTCTAGCTCCGGGGCTAATATGTTAAAAATTGAAAATTTATTGTATCTGGAGGTTTTGCCAGTATTGGGGTCATGCACAATTCACTGTGAGAGATGTCTGTGCAAATTTCTCACAAGCAACAGTGTTTGGGTAAGGCAAAAAAAAGTCTGTTTGCCAGATTTTCTTTAAAAAAAAAGGGTCTTGGGGTGAAAATGGAAAATTTTCAAAAAATATGGGGTCTTATATGGGTAACAACAATGCTGAAAATAGGGGGTCTTAACAGCCTTACATATGCATCACCTCAAAGACGGGAGTGCCAGCCCCCTCGATCTTAATTATTTTCTTTGTACAGGTATAAGTAGTTGTCAATTTTCTTGGCTTTTGGATATAAAAGTGAAGTTGGTGACAATTTAAGGCATAAATCTTTTATTTAAATATAAGCAAAATCAGTGAACATTTCAATTTGTTATATTTCTGCAGCAATTATATGTCACTGCTCAAACTGTAAATTTTCAAATTGTTCCAACAAAATTTTTGCATGCATGTATGTACCTTTAAATATTTTCCTGTCATAAACCTAGCATTATTAGTAATATATATTAGAATACAGGGGAAGATCCAGGTTGCAAATCCATTAGCGACCTAAATCTTTCATAATGCCATATATTGCGGATGATAGTACTCTAATACCACAATGACATCTCAAGTCATCAAGATAAATTAAAAACTTCCCTTTTTCAAATCTGTTTTGACAAATGTAATTACTCCATCACCCTGCAGGATAGAAAATATAATTGGTCTCTGTTTTTTCCATCATTGCTTTGATGATGAAATGCTTGATTTAGTTAGAGTGTCAGCGGAGATGGCACGGTTGGATGTTAATCATTATGGAGGGTTATGAAGGGTAAAAGAAATCCATAATTCCACATGCTATGTGTATTGATGATGTTGGATCATCTGCATAACATTCATCGTAACTTGAAATTTGACTTTGGCATACTTTTCATACAAACAATTTGAATTTAGTAGAGTAGACATGATTAGCCAATTCTTTTTACTGTAAACTCAAGTGTATTGATTTGGACAGAGTGTCTAGTTTTTAAGTGGTCAGTGTCAATAGAGTATTATGAACGACTTTAAAATATACAATTTGGACACATTAAAATTTGTCCATGTCTGCCGAATGCATTAAAAGTACTGTAAATGTAAGTTAAATCTAGCTTGCAAGATCCACCTGGTGGCAGGTTGGTTATTTTTTTTAAAATCATGATTTAAATCAGTGATTTAAATAGATTTAAATCAAATAAACCATGATTTGTTTTCGATTTAAATCATGATTAAAATCAGCTTGATTTAAATCAGCCAACCCTGCCTAGTGAAAAGCAAATATGCAAATGAGCTCATTAATATGCACAAATAATGATGACATAAGGCAATGGGTATTACTTGCATGTACTACTATACTACCCACATACCAAGTTTTGTCAAATTTGGGATCTGGTACAAGTTCGCCTTTTAGTCAACCTAACCAAGTTATAGAGCAGGAGCTGAATATCATAAGGGCCTTATTTAAGGAATTCTTTTACCTCCCACTACAGAAAAGGTTTGACATCTTTGGTAGTTAGTATGGACCCTCTACATCAATGCTAGGTAGGTAGTACTCTCAAATTGTGGTATCACTTTTTCAATAGGGGCCAATTTAAGTTTACACAGGGGTCAAATTTTTAAAATGCCCCAATCATGTTGAAATGAATGCCATAGTGTCCATCATAAGGATTCCAAAAATGTATAGTTTGTACCACATACGACCATTGGTTTTGGAGTTATAGGGTAAAAATGGCTAAAATGGTAAAAAGGTCAATCTCAATTTGTACAGGGGTCAACATTAAAAGTTAATCGGATTATATTTTAAATACTTGCAAATTATTGCCTGAGGTAAGAGGACTCCCAAAAAGTATAGTTTTGATTATGTTAAATGTTTACTTACGGAGGTAAGGGTCAAAGAAGGTCAATACCAATTGGATTATGTTGCCCTATGACCTATTTTGTTGCATAACAATGATTAACTGGATATTAGGCCCATCAAAGGCAAATTTGCAGCTAATGGGTTTCCAAGCAAATTGGCTGGGCCCGACTCACTCTCAAATCGGTTTTGCTGCTAGCAAAGCTAAACTTCACTAATGCACGCAATGCAAGTATATAAATATGCATTTTAATTTTTATTGACTTGTTTTGGGAACTTGATAATTCTTCATCCTTCGATAACTAGCACAAATTTTCTTTCATAATTAAGACAACTATCAGTGATTTGCTATCAGCAAGCGAAGATCATCAAAAATCAGATTTTAGGCATGTACGTAACTGTCCAGGTATCCGAACATACCCTGCAAAGTAATACCGGAATGCCACCTAAATAAGGACAGAATCGGAATTTTTAGTCATTACTGGTCCGCAGGACACTTACTACAACACGTAATTGATGGAGAATCGTATCTTGGAACACTATCGTTTTCTTTCTTCCTTTTCTTTCAATTCTACAGCTGGAAAAGGTAATTAATGAGAATTCTACAGACATATCCTTCACTTGAAAGCCGATCCTGTCCAATTTCAAATCTTTTTTCAAATCACTGATATGTCTTTACGTTTTATGCGATTTTGTTTAAATGTCAATTTAATTATACTTTTTCTCTTTTTATATAATTTAAAAAACGAGACCATTTTGGGTTCAACTTTGTCATCAATAAAGTAGCAAACTCATTTTAAAAAAATGCAATGTTGTTGTTTTGTTGCCATTGTTCAAATCAATGAAAAAAAATCTCTGTAACTTACTGATAAATTGGCAAGTTACAATTTTTAAATGTATAGTTTACAGCACTACTCCAGCTGTGCACACCCCCTGCATGGAGCAGGGCTATGCCTTTAACATAAAAATCATCATGTGAATGCAACAGAGTCATATCTGCAAATTAAAGTGGGATACATGCCCGTAGTCCAGAGATCCTCCCCCCCATGGTGCAGATCCCTGGGAACACCAAACCACACTTCAGGGGTGAGGGTGTCGCTTAACCCTTTCCCCCGGACCCGTGCTAGGCAAAATCTTGGGCCTCACACACCAAAGACTTTAGCGATAAAGATTGGCATACTGACCTCCCGTCGGCAGACAAGTGTGGGCACATGATCTGATATCGGGTTGCAGTTTCATTGATAACGGCCTCGAGGTGGCCCCAAGCGGCGATACACTCTGCTAGAAAATCTATTGGTCGTCTTCGGTCCAGAATTGGCCTCTGTCTCTCGCTAATTTTAAAATGGTTCAGGTGACTGGCCTAAACAAATGGAACCACTGAAGTGACATTCTTGGTCAGAAGTGACCCACAGTTCGGGGAACATGTTAAAGGCCGACTCAAAAATTTTCGATGAGGGCGCACACCAATTTTCAACCAAATCATGTTTTTTTCGCATGTCCATTATGCTTGTCCATATATACTAATCATTGTGTGAAATAACTAAGGCTCAAAACAAAGTCCTTCATATTGAAATCACAACTTTGTATAAAATTCCGGATCCGGAATTTTGTTATACATGGTATCCTATGTACTGTTATACTGTGCAAAAATGTTTACTTTTTTTATATTTTTTGAAAAAGTAGGTTTTTCAAACTCTAACTTTGAATTTGAAACATTTAGGTGAAGTCTACGTTAGTTCTAGATGACTATGTTTAATATTCTACTTTCAAAATTCTATATTGAAATCTCTGAGTCAGCCTTTGAGGTCCCCAGTGGGGTCCAGGACAGGTCTCCGGTAGAGTCCAGCAGGCCGCTGAAATCCCCCAGTATAGGCGTTCCCAAATCAGGGCTGCAGGAAGAACAAGGTCATCGATATATGTAATGTTTCTTGAATCAGCGAAGACACACACCCCAATTCACTGGACCACACACTTTGCGAAGGCTTCCCAAGTGTCAGCCCTATACAATAGCCCGACCACCACCATACCCCCGAACCAACCCCTAAGACAACATTCTATACCCCCGTACCACATCTCCATACCCCGGACCACATCTCCATACCCCAGGACACACCCCATACCATGGGAACACACCCAATACCACCCACAACAACCACCATACCCCGACCACACACCTACCCCGGACCACATCCCCCTACCCAACCTACACAAGACCAAACCCATACATGAGCAACGCTAAAATACTTCCAAGACCACAGCCCATATCCCTAGACCACCCCCCATACCCACAGACCACACAAACAACACCCTCAACAAGTGTCAGCCCTATGGAATACCCCAGACCACACGTCCAATATCCCCAGACCACCCCCACACCCCCATCCCTCAACACACCCCCATCCCTCAACCACACCCCCATCCCTTAACCACAACCATACCCAGGACCACACCCCCATACCGGACCACACACCTACCCCGGACAACATCCCCATATTTTCCCCATACCACAGACCACACACACACCCCATATCCCCATACCCACGAGACCCACACACCTTATCCCCATACCCACAGACCACACACACCCCATTCCAACTCATGAACCACCACCCAAAACCACAACCCATCCTGGGCACACCACACTTCCAAGACAACACCCCATATCCCAGACCACACCACATATCACTGGACCACACACAAAACCCTCACAAGTATCTCCTATGCAATACCACGACCACACCCCTCATTCCCTATGCAATACCCCCGACCCACACCCCATTCCCCAGCCACACCCCATAACAGACCACATGCACCATACAGACCACCATCTCCATACCCCAAGACCACACTCCTATACCCCAACCACAATCCTATACCCGAACACACCCTATACCCGACCACACCCCACCTACCCGACCCACACCCCCAACCCCGACCACACCCCCATAACCACCCCCACCCCACCAAAAAAGAAACACCCCCAAAACACAAACACAAACCCAACAAAACAACCCCCCACAAAAAAGCACCATACCCTGGGCAAACACCCATACTTCCAAGATCACAGACCAAATCCTCCAGGGACAACCCCATAATTCACGGACCAGCCCTATACATACCCCCGACCACACTCCATACTCCAGGCCCACCCCCTCAGGGACCCACACCCCCCATAATGGACCAATCGCCATACACACCTCACACCCACAGACCACACCCCCATACCCTGGACAACACCCATACTTCCAAGACCACACCCCATATCCCCAGGACCACACCCAATATCACCGGACAGCCCATATGCAATACCCCGACCTCACCCATACCTCCGGACCACACTCTGGGGACCACATCTTCCATACCCTGGACCATTTACCCTGGACCACACCACATACCCCTGACAGACACCCTCCCCAACCCACCACACCCATACCCCCAGACCACACCCGTCTACCTGGACCCCATCCCATACCCCGGACCACACCCCCATACCCCAAGAGCACCCTGCAATACCCAGAACCACACCCTACACTGGACCCCCACCTGGTAGCCCATACCCTGGGCAACACCCAACTTCCAAGACCACACCCCATAATCCTCAGACCACACCCATATTCACTGGACCACACACCCTAAGGACCCACATCTCCATTACCCCTGAACCACACCCCCATACCCCACGACCAAAACCACCAATACCCCTGACCACACCCCCTATACCCCTGACAACAACCCCTATACCCTGACCACACCCACTATAACCCTGACCACAACCCCTATACCCCGGACCACAACCCTTAACCCCAGACCACCACCCCATATCCCGGACCCAGAGGGTGTATTGAGTCAATCCCACAATGCACAAAGGTGGGAACATTTCAACCTCAATAGGGTAATGTGATCACATAAAATCCTATTCTTAAAACATAAAAACCGTGACTTTAACGCTCATTTTAGCCACAAAGCCGTTATACTAGGTTATTTTTTTGCATGATTATGAATGTCTGTGGTTCTTAACTTCTTGAACACTTTTTTATCCCTAAGTACGGACATGTGTTAGTTTATAGTACGGTTATAGACAGCTTAGCATCATGGGATTGATTCCAAAACACCCTCTGTCCCGGACCACAACCCCATATCCCGGAACACACCCCCATACCGACCACCCCCCATACCCCCAGACCACACCCCAAATCGAATCAGGTTGAGCCACCAAGTTTCAGGCCTGTGTGACGTACAGATCTCCAGAATTATTTTGTTCACAAAAAAAGTGTCAATGAAAATCATGAATTTTTTTTTTTTTTTTAATTTTATGCAAAATAGGGACTTAGAATGCATATATGTTGTAAATCGGAATCCGTTTGAGAATTCTGAGCTCCGCACACTTCCACCAAGTTTCAGCACCTGTGTCATACAGATCTCCAGATATGTTGTTCTCAAGTGTCAATGAAAATCATGAAAATAGTCAAAAACTGCTATTAATAGGTACTTAGAATGCACACTGATGTAAATCTACTCAGTTTGAGAATCTGTGCCCCACCCCCCTTCCACCAAATTTCAGCCCTGTGTGCGGTACAAGAAATTAAAAAAACCCGTACAGTCATCAAATATAAATCACTGAATCTCACAAACTCACACAAGGTACACATCATCCTAATGAAGCAAATCATATTTGTCCAGGCATATAAAGCAACAAAATCTAACCAAAATCCCACAAATTGCACACCAGTGGTACATTTTGTGAGATTCTTATATTTTAATCATAGTCATACCCACCCAACTCAGAGGACACAGTAAATCACTATACATTGAGTAAAACAAAAAAGGTCCCAGCTATGACTAACCAGATAGCAACTATGCAAGGGAAAAAAAATGGTCAAGTGAGTGAGTGAGTGGTATTAAAGTTTAACGACAACTCAACACAATGTGTCATATCGTTCAATACGTTTAAAAACATCAAAATCTTATAAAAACATACACCACAATAATAGGTCCACATTAAACAGAATTCGGGTTCTCGGCTTTCGCGCTCGTTTATTCAAAAGAATATACGCGTGGGCCCACCCCATGAAAAAACTCCTAACAATTTTGACCACCACACATCCATCAAAACACACCACATACACACATACATACACACGCACAACGGTTGCTAAGTGGTCCTGCCAAGATATGAGCTGGCGGGCCCACAAAAAATTACAAATATTTAAAACAATTGTTTGAAAACAGTATTGTTTTGTTAACTCCGTTATTGGGAATCTCCTTTTTCAATGTCGATAATAACAAATTGCAT
>JAMKCH010042354.1:0-12802 GCA_023653785.1 Ophioderma brevispina
GGTGTAAGACAATGCATTTTATGCTAGTCTGAAGACCATACATTGTTATTGATTTATGCGGGCGAAGACTAATTAATTCTGAATCACAACTATATGACATCAAAGAAAGCCACAGAACTTATGCTTCTGTCATTAAAATAACTTTTGTCGTACTATTGAACCCTGGAAGATCCTCAAGTTTGGTAGGTAGGAATAACCTCCAAGAGCCTGGAAGTAAAACCCATATCTATCGATTTTTGCAGAAAAAGGGAATCATAGCTATACCAGAGATTGCAGATTTTGGGCCAAATTTAACACAAATTTATCATTTGGTTTGCTCAAAGTTTTGTCCTTTTTTAGTATTAAAATGGACAATTTTTGGTTTTCAGATAGAGGAATTGTGACCTAATTTCCAACAACTTTTAAGAATTTTTTTTTTTGCGTCCGATTGAGGAAATTAGATTACTATTCCAACAAATTACAAAAAAATGAAATACCAACCCATTAGATCTCAAAATTGGCTGAAAAGAGGTCATTGTGAAAAACCGAAGGCTGAAAATAGAACCCATAGGGCGTATTTGTGGAAGGTCCCTTATCATGTTATAACCCCCCTGGATTGAACACACTTTCCTTTTGAGGAGAATCACATTATTAAGATGCCTGTTGATGTCAATTTGTTTCATGTTACGCAAGACATTCAGACTTTGTTAGTCTAGATCCAAGATTTTGCATTGAATAAAAGAAGACCTGTGAGACATAACATACAAATCTTGCATGTCATTGGGATATATCTCCTATGTAAGCTTTTGGGGAAGATTTTTGTATTGTGCCGCCACCCACTGAATTCGGCAGCTCAATGGGAATAAACTGTATGTTAAAGATGTTGTTGCAGAATACTGAATTCATCCCCATATGGGTATAAAATAGACCTTCAGTGGCGATAACCGAAAAAAGACCTTTGCAAGGGCGGAAGTGGTGCCGAGGCATTTTCTTTCTGAAGGAGCAAATTAGTCGTCCCATAGACAACGTAACAAATGGTAGTTTTTGGGACTGGGGGGGGGGGGGGGGGGTAAGGGTTCTAGCCGGGGGCACAAGCTTTTTTGTCAAGAAAATATATTTTTAACAAAATTCTACAAAATCATCAAAATTTAAAAGAATTAGTTTGTTCTAAGAATTCTAAAAAAGGACGGCGGTCGTTTTGATATGGGTATGCCATAATAGCACAGTACCTTCTTTTCATTGCAGTTAACGCTGTGCCATCATTGTTAAAGCCCTGTTTTGGAAATGTCCAAGTTGATAAAATCATGGCACGTTTGTGTAATAACTGAAAATGATAGTTTTAAGTGTGAAATCTGCTAGTAGTAGTAGGCCCATGTACCGACCATTTCTTATTGACATTTCACTCCAAGGTTGGCATGATTTATTGATCAGACATTAACCTCACTGCACGCAGAACTGTGTAATAGTGTAATCAATGTCTCCAAAAAGGAGAGCAAAATATATGGGCATCAGCTAGGATCGTCCACGGTTAGATATTGTTTTGCCATTCAACATGTTTGTACTAGTGAAGAATTGGAACGTGATCATAAAGGAACCATGCTCGACTGAGTGTGCATCATTATTTGAAGTGAAAAAGTGAAAAGGACTTTATTTAATTTGTCTGGCTGGTAGATCCTATGGCCGACAGCCAGAAAGTGCTTCGTGATTTGAAGCAGCAGTACACATTTTGTGTGACACTTGTCCTCAAATGCTTCTTGGATGTTTGAGATTGTGGCAAGAGGGGATTGAGTCACCCCCAATGAACAGTTATAGGAAATTTTCCCTTCAATAAGGTCATGTGATCCCACAATATCTTATTCTTAACACAAAAAACCTTACTTTTACACTCATTTTAGCCCATAAAGCATTAGTTCACCAAAAATACTTAAGGATTTTACCATGATTCATGACAATGTTTATGGTTAAATGTCCCATGGCCCGATATTCGCTAATAGCCTGTCCCAGGGACCCCAGATTTTACCAGAAGTGGGTCAAAATTTGGTGTCAGAAGAAAGGCTATATTTTTCCCATGAACCCTGTGAAATTTTAGTGCTTAAAAAGAGTTGGTGGAGTTATAAACGAAACTGTGCCCCATTTTGGTCAACCAAGATTGTTTTACCCAGTACTCTATGGGGCTTACAAAATCACGTTGTTAGCCCTTCAACATTAAAACGGATTGGAAATATCGCGCAAAACTTTACAGATGGGCTTTTTGGTTTGAAGTCCATTCTATCAAAGAAAATTAATATACTTAAATCGGGCCCATCCCCCTTTAAACTTTTTGAACACTTTTATCTCAAAGTACGGATATATGTGTTAGTACAGTACAGTGTAGGTGCATTGCATTGCATTTATGAGATTGGTTCAAACACCCTCTGAGATTTTGGTATCACTGGATTTGTGGTTTAGCTGTAGATGATTGACATGCCTTTCTAATAATGTTTATATACTACCAAAATTTGACAAAAACTGTCTAGGTGATCCATGGTGAATAGGCTAAAGATTTCAAAGAAATGTTTAAAAACCCAGTACTGCCACAAAATCCATTTTGGTGAGGGGCAAAAAATGCTCTGTCAAGCCATTTCTATTTCATCGTACCTTTTATCCTACAGTACTATGATTTCCACAAGAATTACAAATCCACTCTCCTTACAATACAACTTAAGGAGAGCTGTAGGGGAGTTATCACGCTCACTCCCTTAAAGGACGATGTCTCTTAGTATATTAATATTTACATACATGATGTACAGGTGGTGACCAAACAGTGCAAACCATGACAATGTCTGGTGTCTTTGTTGGGTGACCCCTTATGTGTACTATTTATATCTACACCTTTTATATATTGTACTGCTCTTTGTATAGTGCTTTGTATTAAAATTGTTTGAAATATTCCAAACTCGAGGGATCTAACTAAGGTAAATGTGTGCTGCACATGTTTCTGATAGCAGTAGTCGATAGCAGTGTATCAATGTGAAAATAAAGTTTCTTATGCATTAAACTGTAATGCAAGATATTCAGTAACGGTATTTCCCATGGTCGTATATTTTTGCACTCATTTGTAAGTGCCTGTCGCCTTTGACTTTAAGACACTAAAAGAAATTCTGATCAAATGGTAGTTGGCCTAAAGCTAATTTCATGATTTTAGTACATTTTAAGTGTGTGGTCAAATTAAATTAATATCAAAAGATTTGCTGTTCAAGATACAGGTCTATCAAGAGTGGAATAACAAGCAGCCAGCTCTGGACATGCTTGGTGAACTAGGTCAGGGTTTCTTGACAGGAATAATTATTACAGAGTCAATGAAGGAAGAACTAATTACGCCATTACTGACTGAGTGGGTCATGCATTAGGTGGATAGATAAGTAGTCCACTCAATCTACGGTATGACTGGACAAATTGTAAAGAAGATTTTCGTGCTGTAACTTGCTGTACTTGCAAAACAATATCAAAACTGGTAGAAAAAAGGAAGCATGCAAGGACATGCTAATTTGAATAAAACCTATGTGCCATTTTTGCCTTATATTGGTTATTATACAACATATTTTAAAAGGGGGGGACCCAATTTAAGAATATAAAGTGTTCATCTTGGATAGAATGGCCTTACCCCCAAACCCCATCTGTAAAGTTTTGCGTGATATTTCAACCCGGTTTCATGTGAGAGCTAAAAATGAGTTTCTTATCGCATATAGAACTAATGTGTAAAATGGAATATCGGTCGACCAAAATAGGGTTACATTTTCGCTCGTAACTTCCAAACCAAATATCCTTTAGACCTATATTTCACAGGGTAAGTGAGAAAAATAAAAGCTTCTTTAAAGTACCAAAAGGTTGACCATTCGGTAAAAATCTGTGTGATTATGGGGACGAAGCTATAATGGCATTCTGGCCACAGCCAGATGGAGTATTTCTGATTGTCGGCAACATAGGACCCGATGGTAGGCCTATACTTGAAGTTCACCTCTTTGAGTTGGGTTAGAGGTATGACGACGTTGGACAGTGGCTGGTGCCAGACACCTTTGTCTGAAATTTTTTTTTGTTTTTTTGCGGAAAAAAGTGAAATTGTTGGGGGAAAAAGAAGAGGAAGATACCAGTAGCTTCCCATAATGCATTGTCCATTGGAAGTTTGTGTACAGGTTGCCATGTGGATCGTTAGAGATGAAACGCTCTTTTCTTAAAATGCACGTTTGTGATCCGTACTGTAATTTAGCCATGTTTCATCACGAACGACCCACATCAGTACTGTACCAAAAACCTCCATTGGACGCAAGCATTGTGGGACGCTATTGAAATCTTCTCTGGGAAAAAGTATCACAATATTTGGAGATGTTAAACCAATTTTGAACCCAAAATACAAAATAATCACAAAATAATAAAATTTGGTGATTTTTGGCCCCAAATGCTGTGAATTGGGCAAACAAAAATCCATTAATTTGTCTTTCTGGATCCCTGGGCATATTGGAAAGCAGAGTTGAACACGAATGATCTACCCGGCACAAATAGACAAAAAACAAACAAAAAAAACTAAAAAATAGAATTTTAAATACATTTTTTTGTTGCAAGTTTTGGTGACACCTACAAGTCCTCCAATTCTGTATGACCGCGTGCTCATCTAGCGTGTGGCTGTGTTCCTGTGTTTTCCAAGGTTACGAGAAGTAACAAGTCCAATTGCTACAGAACATGGGTCATACATCCACTTGGGAACCATCATATGATAATGAGGTCTAGGGTCAAGGTTCAAAGGTCATATGAGGTCAAGTTGATAAAATGGACTGAAAACAGCAAATGGCCTATAGTCTCAAAAGCTGAAGTTCAAATTGCAACCAAACTTGGGCCTTGCATGCAAACAAGTGACTTCAATGAGGTAAAGGGTCACTTTGACAAAGGTCAAAGGTCATCTGAGGTCAAGGTA
Source organism: Ophioderma brevispina (assembly GCA_023653785.1). NCBI lineage: Eukaryota > Metazoa > Echinodermata > Ophiuroidea > Amphilepidida > Ophiodermatidae > Ophioderma > Ophioderma brevispina. Next base: position 4,928 of record JAMKCH010042354.1, read on the forward strand.
TACAATGGTGATAAAATTAAAATTGGTAAATATTGCATACGCTGAATTGCAAAACTTGGGTTAATACATGCAAAATGGGAACCTGTATATGTTAATGAGATCAAGGGTCACATGCAAGGTCAATTGTCACACATACTAGAAACTTGCAAAAAGCTGACTACTTGTGAATTCAACATCTACTTTTTCCTTGAAGTTTAAAACCTAAAAAAACACCAAATTTTGGACATGAGTATTCTTTAAAGAACTCTTTGAGGCAATTCCGTTAGAATAAATTATGTTGCCCATCTAATTAAAGGTCCATGTTGCGATTAATCAGCCTACACTGTATTCCTCAAAAGGTAGAAGGGATGATGTATTTTGCATGTCACAAATTTACTGCTGTGCCTATTGATTGTTAATCATTAAACCCCCGAGGTCTTTTCCGGCCAATTTCCATTCATTGGTTATACATTTGGTTTTATATGATGTAACTTTAGCCAAATGAGACATGGTAGAAAAGTTTAAACATATTGTACAGATAATGGAAAGTTCTATTTTGGTTGGTTACACAGAGTTATATCATGCTATATCATGTAGGAGTCCAATTAAGAAGGTGGCTTTTAAGTCAGGAATTCAAAGGAACGTTTTTTTGGGCCATATCTGCTTCTTGTTTTCCAACCTATATCAAGTATCCCTATTGGAGAAGGAATTGACTCAATGAAATCCAAAATGATAATATTTTCCCCCCCAAAATAGCGTATTTTTCGAGAAAAGCATAAAAAATGGTTATTTTCACTCATTTTTGTTTGGTTCCCATAAAAAATATGGAAATGTTATAAAAATGTGCCTGTTCAGTTTTGGTATTCCAGAGTCTAGTTCTCGGGTCGGTATTGCCCCTTTTTTCAAATTCTCTGGCACCATATATCAAATTATTTTGCCACACAAAATGCCAAAATCTGCGTGTTTCAATTTGAAAACAACACCAATATTGTTCAAGGTTGACATAAAATCACGATTTTTACCAAAAATGAAAAACTAAAAAATACCGACCTAGATTTTGATATGCTCTATATAACGATTCTTTCAGTTTCTTACCTTTGCTGATTATGGATTTGACGTAACTGGGAACCGAAATCACGAATTAAAAATCGCCGCAAGTGAACAGAGAAATCGCCATTTTTGGCCTAATATTGTCCCGTTTCGCTACAAACCAAAATATAGCCTTATTTTCCAACAAACCCAACGTTTCATCGCTTATTTCTTCAACACTGCTTCTGCACCATGGTCAAATTACTTCATTGGATACTTATGATCGAATTCAAAAACATTTTATGAGGCTCAAATCGTGAAATTCAAAATCCCATTCGTTTGCAAAAGCATCTCACATTGGCAAACATTTACAATTGCATACAAGTTCCCATGGGTATGCGTCATATCGAATCCATGCACACAAAGGCGTTTCTGATGCGCTCATTACAATCACAACACACCTTGCCGAATAGCACAGACGCGTATTGCGTAATACGCGAAATTACCAACCCCGCCCCTTTTTGCAGTCTCAGCCATGTGATTTTGTTTTGGTCAAAAATGCATAACATAGTAAATTAAAATGAACAAAATATGAGGAAAAAATAAATATATATAAAATTCTGTTAAAATAATAATGGAAAGACAACATGTTAATTGCCATTAAACATGAAAAACTAAAAACTGGCCGTTTAACACTAAGTTTCCTGACTTACCAGCCACCTTAAAGGTAGTGTAATAAAGGTGGTAGACCTCATGGGGTTAAAACAGCAGTTTTTTTTGTCCCTCTATCTTTGGAAAGAAGTAGATTTACATGACTATTTTTAATCATACTCTTCTGAAATTTCAGTCTTTCTTTGATTTCAATCGGGTAAGGTCAGGGGATCCCAAACATGATTGGAAGAAGCCCCTTCAAGTGCTTCTGTGCATTAAAAGTACGATTCTCCAAAAACTTTTAACTTTGAGTTTTTCTCAGGGTCAAAATCAATTTCTAGGTATCTGGAAAATTGACATTCTGCATAAAAATATTCATATGGTGGTATCTGTATTTTGGACAATTATTTATCGACACTGAATTTATCATCTTTTATGGCTAGATTTCATTTTTATTTACCCTTGGGCTTTCAAGCCAGAGGGGGATATTGCAACAGTAGCATGTTCGTATGTTCCTTTTGGTTAGGTTTACAACTGTTTATAGTGATAAATGAACATCAGACATCACGCCAACCAACTTTGTGACAATACCATTGGGTAATGTCATAGTTCATCCAGATGGTCAGTGACCAATTTTTAAATTGAAGGGCACAATGGCCATTGGCTTTAAAAAGCCATAAGGGCCATGTGCCCTTCAATGGGGTTGGGTAGTGTTGCAATCAACAAATAATATGATTGCTTTTCATGAAATCGCATTACAACGCTTTTGTAAAGTTTACCTCAAAACTGTAATTTTTCCAGGAATTTTAAGAATGTCAAAAATGTCACTCTCCCGATATTTTTCCTACAAAAGTCACTGGTATTGTGAAAGGTGGTGTTCTCAGCTTTACCACGTGCAGGTACTTTATTACCACAATTTCAATATAATAATTTTAAAAAAATAGGACAAGTCGGTCCCAAACAGTACAGTATAGGCAACTTGCATTGCCTTATTGGATTGGTTCAAAACACCCTCTGGGATTATGTGATCAAGATTACTGAATCCATCACTGCTATTAACATTTGAACCAAAAGTGCAACCACCACAAATATAATGACCCGTAATGACCCTGAATGGCCTTTGACCTCATATCTGTGACCCCACATAATACCCCTGGCCGCCTCAATGTATAAGCAACCAAGGTATGAACTTCTCACTCAATAAGTGTCTAGAACAAATTTTAACCAAAATGTATACAAACATGCAGCAATTTCTACTCTAGTGACCCCTGAATAACCTTGGACCTCATCTGTGACCCCCTCATGACCTTTAGCCCTAACAAGGCTCTAGACCACAAAATACCACACAAGGTAATATTGTGGTATATGATAGTTACAGAACCTACAATATTTTGTGGTATGTGATCTTATCATTGACATATAAAGTGTGGTGCATTCACGTACATCCCGCACCCGACCCGCGCCATGTAAGCCTATAACACCAAGGTTCCCCTGGGCCCGCAATTTCTCTTGGCAGCCCTGTACATTGTGGCCTGTGGTGCAGCTTGTTGTTGTTTATTACTGTGGTATATTGTGGTATATGAGTTGTTACTCCAATTTGGTATAGTTATGATTTATCTTACTACTATAAGCATATACCACGATATACCACAATCAAATTTTGTGGTAGTTTGTGGTCTATGGATGTGCAAGTATGATGAAAGTTGTGGTATATTGTGATCTGTAGTAAGTCCTCACAATATACAGCCTGCAGTGTTAGGAGGATTAGAAAACCGGGCTTATGCTTATGCAGATGCGGTGATGCAGTGAGCGCGCCCAAGCCCAGCTGCTGTTCATGAATGTGACCGATATCGATCGAGTGGACTTTGAATTCATGCGGTCACATTTCTGAACACAGCTGGGCATGGGCGTGCTCACTGCATCACCGCATCTGCATAAGCATAAGCCCGGTTTTCTAAAGGTCGTACTTATCTCAATGTATAAGCATACCAAGTATGAACTTGATTCATCACTGCACTAAAATGCTCAACATTTTAAGCAAAAGTGTATACCACATGCACAAGATAAAATGACCCTGTGACCTGTGAATGACCTTTGACCTCATCTGTGACCCCACTTAAGACCCCTTGACTCAATGTATCTGCATACCAGGTATGAACTTGATCCATCACTGTACTAAAATGCAATGCTATACCAAAAGTTTGACATGCACACAGACTGACACACACACGAATCATGCTGCCATATGGTCTTTCCTATTGGACGACATAAAAATCAACTTCAAGAAAAATCAAGGGTGCCATTTGTTTACATCGTGAAGAAAATGACGGCTTTGAAGGTTCTTCCTACCAGGGGGATTGCAAATTTTATATTTCAGCTATATTGCTATTGTTACCATATCAAAAAGGTTTGCTCAATCCCAGGCCAGGCTTAATGTGAAGATTTGTTCAGGTCCACAATATGTGCATATTTTCCATTTCTAATAACCCAATTCGGGTGCTATCACAGAGTTAACAACATTGCATATTTAGGGAGTGCACATAAATACTTGGGGTGGGTGAAAAGGAATTGTGGAGCTTTGGATAGTGAAACAATTTTTGATCTCCGTTTTAATTCGAAAACTCTTGATCCTCTTTAGGGTCTTAAAATGGTTTGATCCCCCTTATGCCTTCAGACAAAAGCAGCACACTGCAGTGGCAGAGAGGGTGGGCTGACCAGGGTGGATCCAGCCCTATAGAGGTGGGGTTCTGACCAGTAAAGTTAGAAATAGACGAATATTCTGGACTAGAAGATGTGTGCAAGTGGACTGGGTGCTGGCGTAAGCGGAGTTGGTTACAGGAAGGCTGCCGCCCTCCTCTATAACACAGTTCCCTTTCAATGTTCATTTCACGACTAATTTCTATTAAAAGTTGATATCCCAATTGTAAAATGGCAGATTGGATAACAACAAAAATAATGAGACTTTGGTAAAGCAATTTACAAATGGAGGCAAAAATATCTTTTTTTTTTTATCCCCCGCCTACTACTGACTTGAAAATTTGGTGGTCCCCCTTTTTGGGGACCTTAAAATTTGTTTGATCCCCTTATAGTTTCCAACTGCTTACGAGAGTATTTATTAACACTTCCTATTCCCAAATCTTGTTGTTTGTGGAAAACATTGAATGCTGCAGCTACCCTGGCTAGGTCTACAGGATGTCCTCTATAGCCTACGTATGGCCTAATCAAGGCCATCAGGCCGGTTTTTCTATCCTACATACTGCTGAAGTAGGGAGGCTGGTATTCGCAAAGGGCGTCTAACCTTAGCTCCAAGTTTATATAAACCCGGTTAGTCTTTCATAGACGACCTTTTTGTATAACATAACGCTGAAGTTGGTATAAAAGGGCGAGACCACATTTCTCAATGATGGGTATGAATGACCATTACATTCTAAGCCCATCTAGACAGACCTCATTATCCCCTCGTTCTGTCATTCCCCCCTTTGAACTAGCCACTCGTGCTTTGTGCTCGGTGGCTAGGTCACAGGGGAAGGACACAAGGAGGGGAATGAGGGTCCTTCGAGATGGACTACATTCATACACTGTCACAGTGCATTGAGAGATAAAGGTCCCATCATGAAGGACTAAGCCTGGTTTTAGGCTTCTTTTGAGAAAACAAGTCATTAGGTTTATGCCCGAGCAACTACCCGCCAGAGCAGAGTACCTATCTTTCAGAGGCCTGTAACCGGGTTTTTTTTTTTAAGAACTTTGAACTTTGACTTTTTGGGTAAATCTGCAACTTGTTCTAAAAGTGGACCTAAATACCTTTTCTTCTTTTCTTTTTTTAGTATTTGGAACACTTCAAAATCAAATCACCAAAAAAATGGCCTCTTTTGGTCAAATTTCTCAAAATGTGAAACCCTTTTTTATCAACAACAAAACAGCAAAAAGTAAAACGTTCCCTCCCGCCGCACAGGGGCAAGCACAAAACCTCTGCACAGAAAATACTAAATCAAAATTTCTTTCAATTATGGACCCTTTTAATCAAGAAAACAATAAAAGTAAAACGTTCCTTCCCCCTCCCCCACGACCAGCCATCTTCCCCCATCACAGTGGCAAGTACAGAAACTGCACTCATCCTGGGTAAGCTCTCAAACTACAATACATGTTTTTGATATCAAGTCTTGCCAAAAAATGGATGTCGACTTTGATCCCCCAAAATCTGCCCCTGCATATAAGTTTACTGTGTTTGTGAAATGGCTGCTCTCCCTTATCCCTCACAGCTTGTTGGGTTTACCTCATTGATACCCCTGGATGGGAGAAGTATGGCTCAAATTACCCATTACCATGGGCAAATGGTGGTGACCCCCTGTGGGTGGTGACGCAAAAGTATTGGTAATTATAGTAGATTTCGAATTAGTGCCGAACTTTTTGATATTTTCGATGGGGGATATTGATTTTGTTCAATCCCCGGCATTCGGAAACTAGGCTTTGTTGCCTATTACCAACATATTGTGTTCGGGGTACCAAAGTACCCTACAGAATCGGCTTACTGGAAACTGATGCATTCAAGTTCTACAGCTGGCCCTGTTTAATGAAGTACTTGCCATGGTTGGCTGGGATTTCAAATCAAATCCGCTTTCGCTAATCTCTTGACTGTCCCTTCAATTAGCCTTTAGAACTAACTTCGGTTTTTAATTAATATTAGAGAAGGTAGAGGTGGCTGGAAAAAAATTGTGAAAGAATAGTTTGTATTCGCGAAATTACCCACCAGGATTTTTAACTTTCAAACATATGGATGGATTTTTACCTACAAATCTATTGAATTGACCCTTTTCCCCCAAAGTTGCAAAAAATGATTGTTCATGTGGTACCATTAACAAATGCCGTGTGAGGTGGTCTTTGTATTATACATATAGTAGGAAGCACTATCGATGTACGAACCCACTCCGGCGGACCAGAAGACCTTGTCGTACAGTGACTGCACATGATATTGGTCATCTTCTCTTAATAAAACGGACATAATACAAAGAATGTATTGTATTTGTATTTTTTTGAAAGTTTGAAGTGACATATTTTGTCTATAACAATTAGGATAGACACAGGAATAAAATCACGGGAATAAAAAAGTGCTATTTATAACAATACAAGAATTGTTCATGATATCGATTAATGTCTTCTACTGTCAAAGAGCGATGCAAGTTTTACACACCTTTCTTATCAGTGGAACATTCCTGAAAAGTTGACGCTCATTACGGGGGGGGGGGGGGGGGTGGGGGAATATCGAATGGTTCAGATTCCTTGCCGATTATGGCCAAAAATCGCAGAAATTGGATAGAATCGGTGTGAAGAAAAATTTCAGCATGCACCTTCAAAAATCTTGTTGGTAATTAGATGGATACCAACCTTTTCTTTACAAATTTTTTTTCCCCACACCAATTCCTTCTCAAAATTATTAAAAACGAGGGTCTAAGCTAATGAATGGACAGTAATACAAGGTTGGCCATTTTAAATCGGCCAAATAAAAGCTTAGTGGTGTTTATTGTTGCATTGATATAAGAATGTTTTAGTTCTCCATGTGTATAATAAGGGGAATGATATTTGGCAGTGTCAAAAGGTAAGTTATGGTAAAATAACATGTGCAATGGAATAAATTGCTTGTTGTCTTCATCCTGATACTGTACTTCAATTGAAACATCCAAGCTATCTTACGTGTGAAATAGTGTATTTAGGTCAACATTTATTACTAGCTACATTACTTATGACATGTTTGGACCATACACTTTTTTACACATGGCCATAAAATATTCCTCTAACCCTCACGGTGAATGGCCAGACCTAAAACTGTTATGAGGTCTCACTTATTTTGAAAATCTCTTTATAGGGGGCAATTACCAATTTCCATAGTATGTTGGTGCTTAAAAGTAAAGGATAATTGCACTCTCAGGGAAATGTTCCTTCTATTCATGGTGCCTATATAAATCCCTGGGGTGCGTTCGCGAAAGCACTCTTAAGAACTAACGTAGGCCCTAGTTGTGACGTCGGTTACTATAATATTTTTTTCGGGTTCGTGAAACTTGGACGTAAGCAACGTGTGCTTCCGTAAGCAAGATTTACGATTAAAACTACGTGGGTCACGAGTACACGTAACACAACGTAGGGTGTGGGAAGTGGAGGATCGTTCGCTGTTCGCACTCCATCCATCTTGTTAGTAATCTATCATGGTAACAGCATTTATAA
>JAMKCH010042355.1:0-13517 GCA_023653785.1 Ophioderma brevispina
CTAAGATATTTTACAATTTCTTTCCTTGTAAAAAGAAATGTGACTATGGTATTCAAACACGTGCCACTTAGTTTACGAAGTTTATATATTTGGCAAAATTCTATTATCACGAAACTGCCACTATAGAGATAACAAAAAATAGAACTATAGTTGTGTGATTTTTTTTTTTCCCCATTTTTAAATATATTTAGAATGCGATGTAGGCTTAATCATTGGGTGTTTATTATATCTAATGTCTATTTGCCATTTAAAAACTCTACAAAAACCTAATATTGGTGCATTTTGTTGTTACTCAGTTGTAATATTTAATGGTATGTCATGAATACGCAGTACATTCAATGTGTTGGAAATCGCTCTCCCGACAGCAAAACGGATGTTAACTGTGTAAATCCCATTGGACGGTGAAAAACAGATGGCCTTTAATAATCCGTCGTATCTTGGCTTGCTGTGGGCGATTGTAATGAGATTTGCCAAAGTTATACAAAGACTTTAATTGATATCCTTCATGAAAATGAAGTTCACAGCTCAGCAGTTTTGGGACACCCGGTATGGACTGTTACAAGTCAAAGCTTGTCGAATTCGGCCTTCTATCGGAAGAAAAAACCGCTGCAATAAAACATTGGTCTTCTTTAATATATTCATAAATTCATCACGCTTAGAATATGTTAGTTACTGAAACTTGTTTTTGTTGAAAAACAGTATATAAACACTGATCCTCTTTTTCAATATCGATTTGACTGCTGGACATTGGCCAAATCAAGTCCAAATTAGCTACTCGTTGTTCAAAATATCATTTGATTTTACGGAGGACACTGCCAATCTTCCGGATGGAATTACAGTCAAAAGTGTCTTTATAGTGGATTTAAAGTTGTATTTCGTGCGTTAGTTTCGAGTATGCCATGTTGCGCCGTAAATGCTGTGACTGTCGAGAGCATGTTCTGTTAAATTATCTAATCCAAATGTGGAAGATAGAATTTGATATCCTAAAAAAGGGGATTCCATGGGAGTGGTTAAAATAATTATCATGATGTGATCATGCGAGGGGGGGGGGGGGGAATTTCAACTCCATTTTTATTTTTCTTCTCCAGTTATCCTCCCCGGACCAGAAAAAAAATACAGATTTTTGGACCAAAAAATCAGCGTATTTGGACCATAATTGGTTACAAATCTAAAAAATTGTTCAATTTTCCTCAAAAATTTCACTTTCCCCAAAAAAAATCACTTTTGCCCTCCTTTTCCCCCGCCCCATTTCACTTGCCACCCCCCCCCCCCTTAGAAAAGAAGTCTGGCACCGCCACGCCACTGATGTTATGGGGATGTTTGATGTGTGTCGTTTAATATGACTTCTAATGGGCTTGAGACTAATAAAAATACTAAGATTCCGAAAAAAATTACACTTGATTCTGATGGTTTGTTTTCGTGGCTAGAATGAAAATTGTGCGTGTTTCGGTGCCACAGCAAATGTAAATACTAGTATATATGTACGATCTAAGAAAGAGAGCAGACCATAAAACAAACAAAACCCAAACAAACAAGAAGAAGAAAAAAAAAAGAAAACAACAATCACCACAAAACGAAAAAAAAACCAACAAAAAACAACAACAACAACAAAAAGGGAGTGGTGGTTCACAGACTTGCGGAGCCTACCATAATAGGCCTATGTGAGACTGTGTCTCTCGTATCATATAGCACGGTGTAGATCACGTAATTCACAATAATAACATAAATACAAAAACGTAAAATAAAGTATTATAATTAATTAATTTGATCAATAATTAAAGGTGAATTTGTTGAGTGAGGCAATGGATCACAATTGCCCCTTTAAAAGCGTTTTAGGCTTGATTGCGTGTAGCCCTAGATATTTTCATGATTATCCTGCATAGAAACAACTACCCCGGGACAACTTCACTACGCCTTACCTGCTAAGTTCCTCAAGAAAAGTGCCCGACCGTCCGTCTCGAACGTCGTAACTGCGTTGCTTTAATCATTTGACAGTGTTCTCCAACTGTTTCTCTGGTATCTGTATCGCAATAGTATTATGCAGAAAAAAATACCCTCTTCTGCGCTTCTGCGCAACTATATTATGAGTGTGAATACCCATATGAATCAGCAGTGTCTAAAAATAGTACCAAACTGGATGTACTATAGTGCGCCATTTGTTCAATATTTTGTTTCAATTAGAATGATACAATGATTTAACTAGTACCTTTTTACCACTCGGTTAACAATTCTTTTCGATTGAATGTACATTTATTTTGTTAAATAATAAAAGAGTGACTGCTGCTCAAATTCATTCAGTGAGGCATTTCAATACAAACCACGCACTGAAATGTTAAATATGTGCAGCAACAAATACCATCAAACGCTTTCAATAATTAGTGAACAACTGAACATACACTGCACTGGTCAAGTTCCCGGGTCAAGTTCCTTTCATTCCATGGTTGCATTACGCTCTTGAGTTGAATCAAGCACATCATTATTTTTTACATTTTTTTCAGTATCGGTTTCGATAGTAACATATTTTGCTTATCTGGATTTGTAAGATATTATAGGCCAAACCTAGGTTATATCTTACGTAATGTTTAATTACAAATTTAATTAAAAGCAGCACGATTTTTTTTCATTTTGTAGTTCTTGTGATAGCCGACTCAACTAAAAAAGTTGACTTTTTTTAACCGTTGATCTTTTTTTTTTTTTTTTTTTTCCCGGGGGGGGGGGGGGGGGTCCTCGACCCAAAATTGGGTACAGGTGTGCGTCCGCCGGGTAAAAAAATCGACCCATGTTTATAGTAATTAAATTGTACAAAAATATGACACATTTAAATAGTTGGTTCCGAAATTTCGACCCATTTCTATAGTTGGCTTTGAAATTTCGCACCATTTTCATAGTAATCTTAGCAAAATCGGCCCATTTTCATAGTAACTTTTCCGAAAATTGGAAAAATCAACCATTTTCATTGTGATTTTACTGAATATCAGAAAAATTGACCCATTTTCATAGTAAATTGCGACCAAAAATTGAAAAATAGACCCATTTATATAGTAGCAATGACCTCAAAAAATGACCCATTAATATAGTAGCATGGTGGGAAAAACGACCCATTGTTATAGTAAGGGGTGAAAATGTGACCCATATCGGCGGCACATATGTACCTACCCTTTTACACTGAGTAACCCCCCCCCCGGCCAATTTCATATGTTCAGATACGATCACCTCTAAAAGAACTTGAAAATTTCAAACGGAGGTTACAACAACGTAATCTATATCCACTGGTGGACAAACCGCACCACCAGACGAACATAGACATTGTGAAATGGTATTTTTATCTAACCACGTAATGACTGGAGACAACGTGTTCGTGTTGAAAAATAATTTAGATGTTGCCTTGTCCAACACATCGGGAATTCCATGTACCCTACGGCCTTGCCATACACATCGGGGATACCATGTTTCAAAGCACTCACGCAATGGCTGGCGGATATGCGTGGGAAACTGGGAACTAAATATGTGTACTATGTAAAGGGTAGGGAAGTAAGCTTTTCGTTTTCATTTCGCAATATGAGAAAATCCTGTAGTGGATAGGCTTACTGATTTACGCAAGAGTATTCTGTAATCTGTACCAGTAGACATCATCAGCAGTAGCGTTAAACTAATAATATCTATAAGAGTATGTGGGTGCAGGGTGCATGGGGTGGTAAATAATATAATATGTAACATAATAATGACAATAAAGCTCTAAGGGGTTATACCAGTTAGCTTCCACAACATAAAACTACATATGTAATCCCAACCCCCACATTTTTGACCTTTGTTGTTGTTACACAGACTTTGGCTTCCCCAAAACGTATTATATAGTAGGACTTTTAAATAATATACTAGTTAAAATATTTCTTAAATGTTATTTTTATTATTATTATTGATATTTTGAATTAATTTTTTGTTTTCAATATTTTTAAGTACATTTTGTTTTAAATATTTTTAATTACATTTTTTTTGCATTATTTTTTTAAATAAACACTTAATACTAATTATTTTCTAGTATTAGTATTAAATTATTATGGTTATTATTTTGGTGTAGATGGCTTCCAAAGCAGACTTATATAATACTATCCAAAACAGTCCTATAAATCCTCTAAAGTCTTTTCGATTTTTAACACATTACTATCATTAGTAATTTTATTATTACTTAGGTGAAGATGGCTCCAAAACAGTCATTATATAATCCCATCAATTCATTTTTATTATTTACCATTATTATTATAATTAAAATTTATTTCTTATAATTATATAATTTATAATATTATCTTATTATTATAATATAATACTCAGTATTATAATTATGGTTAATTTAATAATTATATTTTCATTATTCTAATAATAGTATTAGTATTAAATTATTATGGGTCATTATTTTGGTGTATGTAGAGGCTTCCCTTCAAAACGCCGTCATTCGATATCCTATCCTAAACAGTCATTATATAATCCTATAATTCTTTTAGTTTTTAAAACATTACATCATTAGTAATATTTATTATTACTTAGTGCAGATGGATTCCAAAACAGTCATTATATAATCCCATCAATTCATTTTATTATTTACATTATTATTATAATTTAATTATTATTAAAATTCCATATTTTATCATATATAATTACAATTATCTTTAATATAATTTTTAATTACTAATTATTAATTATGGTTATATTTTATATAATTATTATGATTTTCATTATTCTAATACTAGTTATTAGTATTAATATTAGGTTATTATATTTTTGCTTATTTGGTTAGATGGACTCCAAAACCGTCATGAGATAATCCTATCCAAAAACAGCCATATTAAATCTATAAATTCTTTATATTTTTTTTACTTTTTTTATTATTATTATTAATATTTATATTTTTAGGTGTAGAGCTTCCAAGACCAGTCATAATATTAATACTTATTATTTAACATTATTTATTATAATTATTATTATAATTTTTGTTTTTGTTGTTTTGTTGTAGGAGATGGCTTCCAAAGCAGTCATTATATAATCCTATCAGTTCTTTTTATTATTTAATATTATTTTCTAATTTGATTATATATTTGGTGTAGTTGTAGGTGGCTTCAAAAACAGTCATAATCATATCCATTCCTATTTCTTTATTATACATGTAATAAATACCAGGTGGTGGTGTGTCGGTCTGACGCGTCTATTTTCTCGGAGACTGAGGTCGTCGCACGTTCCTGAAACTTGGTGGGCGGGTGCCATGGACCGTTCGAAGACCAGTTGGTATTGGTTAGTGGATCAAAGGTCAATGATAAGGTCATCAAAGGTCAAAAAAAGGATGGTCAAATGGGGTAAACATTGGTGTATGGGAAATTGAAACATTGGGGGTGGGGTTGATTGTTGAGCAAGGTCATCAGGGGTCATTCAAGGTCAATGGAACTGCAAAACCCGGGTAATCGCCTAAGATCTATTATTACATTATATTATATCGGTGGAACATTCATGCGCACCATTTTGCGTTTAGGGAAAACAACATTCATCAGTTTGATTTCGTTGCCGGAAACTAAATGGCAAACATGCTAATTTGCACAAATATGTATGTTTGAGAAAACACAAGTATCTCAAGAACCATATACCCTAGACATGGTTAATATTCAAAATTAAGCTCTTGGACATACTGCCATGGTCCAACCTAAAAATTGCATAAATTTGGAAATTGACGGGTAAATGTGAAAGATGTGGGGGAAAGGCCTAATTAATATGCACATAGCTAATTGATCACTTTGCTAAAATAGTTTTTTTAGTTGGGTGACATGAGCACAAATGTCAACAACTTAAAGCCACTATAGTGATTTCTCCAAAATGTAAAACAAATCACATGGAGCAACTTAACGACCACTATCAGTGATTTATCCCAAATGTAAAAAAAATCCCTATTTTCATCAAAGTCCATTTTTGCACGTTGTTTGGAAATGGTTCTAGTAAAAACCCCTGCAAGTGATAAGCTTAGCACGCCGTATTTGTCAAGAAATGACGATTTTTTCTGCCGTTGTTTAATAATAAAAGTCGGGATTCGCTTTTATTAGCCAACAAAACAGTCAAAAATGGCATCTTCAAGCCCACTTTAAAATGCTTCCGGTCTGGTTTTACCAAGAACCGGAATGAGGGTTGATAGACCTAACAAATAGCAATTTAGAGACCAAAATGACATTTGAATTTGGGAAAAAATGACAAAATTAAAAAAAGCAAAAAACTAAAAAATTAAAAAATTTTTAAAACAAATTAAATATGTAAAAATCTTGTTTACGTTTGCAAAATCACTAAAAATATTTTAAACGGAGAAATCGAAAGTTGAAAAGTCTAGAAACACTATTTTAATTAATTTATGAAATTAGGTATACAAACTTTTTAAGGATAATAAATAAACTTACTTATTGAGCAATTAATTGGCACTAAGCTTCAGAAAAATGCTGTTGCTTGATGTAGAGTTACCATTTTTTAATGGCAATTTATTCACTTATCAATATAAATATTGAAAAACAATAAAATTAGGCCTACATTAAGAATCAATTCTTAGGTTATTTTATTGTTTTTAAAGGGCGATTCAAAAATTTTTCAAAAAAAATGACTCTTAATTGTTTCCGATTACCAACTTGATCTTGTGCAACTAAATTGAACCTAACTCAAACTAAAAGCCAAGATGAAAGGTGAAATTTAGCTCTTCTCATATAAGTTAAATTTTAAAAACAATAATTTTAGCTTCTAAATGGAAGTGTTTTCCACCTTCATGCATGTGCATTAATTATATCTAGAAGTACAAATTAATCTGTACATCTCGCAACAAACCGTATCACACCAGGCTGCCCCTCACATACGCACATGTACTCTTTACAACTTAATAATTCCAGCAACTTAGGACTGCTACTCGAAAGACGTCAGTTTCAAATGTTGAGTCTCGGACTCAAAAACCTTCAAAATATCACATTTGAGTTGGAAATTGGAATTTCACAACTAATGAGTTACAGTTTTTGGTCTGTGACTTGAAATTTGGTGAAAATTTCAAAATCATGAAATTTCGAGTTTGAAACTTGAAATTTGTGATACTCCAAAGTTATGAATTGGCGACACAGACTCGAAAGATATGAAATGATCATTTTCGAGTTTCAGTGATTTGTGCTGTATAGAGTGCCGTGGTTATGCGAGGGGCCACACTGATGTGATACAGATTTTTGAGCTGATAGAGATTGATCCATATTAGGTAATTACGCACATGCGTGAAGATATCAATGCAAATGCCGATCACGATCATGCTGCTCAAAATATTTAAAAGGAAAAAAGTTATAAATTATGATACATTTTAAAACCGTTGTTATGAAAACTAAACATGCCCAAGAATTAGAAACTAGAACCATTTCCATGCAAGACAACAGTGCCAAAAAATGGACTTTGATGAAAAAATAGGGGGCGCGTTTTTTTACCATTGGAGAAGAAAGGGAAATTCACATGATGTGGCTTTAAGTTGAGCCAGGGCACCCAAACCTAAAAAAATTATTTTAGCAACGTGATCAATAGCTATGTGCAGATTAATTAGGCACTTTTCCCCCAATCTTTCACAATTTACTGTCAATTTACCAATTCTGATTGTTTAGGTTTGGGCCATGGCGTATTGTCAAGAGAGCTTTAAGTTGAAGTACTCAACTGGCCAAAAGTATTGCAACATGCGAAAACAAAATTCAAATTCACCATTGATTTCAAATTTATAACACATGGATCTTGACACTCAATACGGTATATTAAATTCCAAAGTTGTGGTTTTATTACAGATGCTATTCCCCAAGAATCCAAGATGGTTGAAAAACTTTTAATTGATTGTTATGTGTTCCCTAATTATGGCAGATTAAAGGAACAGCGAACGATTAACTTGCCGATTCCACTCCAGAAGGAATACGAACAGAAACAAAAGAAATGGCTTCAAAACAGGGCCGTTTAATGAATTGTACAGGTTCAATAGGGTTTACTTTAAATATGTATGCGGAGAAAATTCATAGTGGTTATGTAGACCGGGGGGAAATGGGATAAAGTAAATGGAAGACCAGTGGTCTTCGAAAAATTCGGAGACACACGAATGTGTTAATTCGAATTGATAACTCAAGGGTGTACGTATCATGTCTACTACGCGTTTTCCAATTGCATGACAAACAATGTCAAACGGTTGCGATAAAAAGTTTTTTCCAATTTAACACGTGACCCTCTTTCTTGCCATTAATTTCCCGATCCAACGGTGCATGAACATGCTCCCATCTTCATTGAATTAATCTCATTTTCGAGTCCATACAACCCACACCGATTTCGCCCTAAACATTTTAGAGTAGACCATGACAAAACCCGTCGTAATGTCAATTAGCGAACATTTTGCACCTTTGACGTACTGTGCCTGTTTCTTCTGGAGCACAATCGGCAAGTTATCATTAGGCAAGTGCCTTTAACACGCCATAATTAGGAATCATGACAATCAATAAACATTTTTAGCATACTTAATTCTTGAAGCAGCATATGTTGCAAAGCACAACTTGACAAGGATTACGTAATGTGGTCAGCGAAACTCCTGCTTGGTACAATTTTAAATCAAATTTTGAATATAAATTGCTTTTTCCGCATTGTTGCAATACTTTTGGACAGTTGTGGTATGAACCACATGTCTAGGGTATTATGGTTTTGAGATACTGGTTCTCAAAAATACATATGTGCAATTTAGCAGTGTGCCATGTTTTGGTGCCATGGGCAACGGGAAATCAAACAAACTGATTCGTATTTTAGTCTGGTCACCATTAACTTTCGATATTTGCTACTGAATTGGCCTCAATTATTTAGTTTAAATAAAAAGATTAGATGCAATGGTGTTTCCACACTTAAACGCAAAATGGCGCCTGAATGTTCAACCGAAATAATATATGCTTAATAATTATTCGTAGGCGAGTACCCGGGTTTGGCAGTTCATTGACCTTGAAGACCCTGTTGACCTTTCGTGACCTTTAAGATTTTTGGGCATCAACAATCAACCCCAACCATCCTAAAGGTTCATTCCATACACCAATGTTACCACAATTGACCTCCTTTGACCTTGAATGACCTTATCAGATTTGATCACTCACAATACAAACTTGGTCTTTGACGGTCAATGGCACTCACCCACCAAGTTTCAGGAACGTGAGGACCCTCAGTCTCCGAGAAAATAGACGCGGTCAGACAGACAACACAGACCGGCCACCGGTATTAATATAGTACTAGGCGGTCCCCGGGTCTCGCGATCACCTGGTTTCGCGATCACCTGGCTTGAAAAATGACTCTGTTGGGTTTCACGTTCTTTGACCTTGAATGACCCTGAGGGCCTGGTCGTGACCTTTAAATCTCGGCATAAACAATCGACCCCACCCCCAGTTCATGTCCTACACCAACGTTTTTTACCCCTGTGTAACCTTGATTGACCCCGGACGACCTTATTGACCTTTAATTGTTGGCAACCACAATCGACACCACCCACCAAGTTTTGATTGGATCTCCAACGTTGGACCTCCTTGACCTTAAAGCCCCTGATGACTTTGATCCACCCAACCAATACAACCTCGGTCTTCGGACGGTCAAGGGGCACCCACCCACCAAGTTTCAGGCACATGCAACCCTCGGTCTCCGAGGAAACCGACGTTTAACATCCTTTGACCTTGAATGACCCCTAATGACTTGGTGTGCCTTCAACATTTTGGCCTCAAAAATCGACCCCCCACCTTCCAAGTTTCCAGTCCATACACCAATGTTACCCCATTTGACATGAATGACACCTATGACCTTTGATCCACAACCATCAAACCTCGGTCTTCGGCGGTCAAGAGGCACCACCCACCAAAGTTTTAGGAACATGCGACCCTCCGTGTCTGAGAAACCAACGTTTAACCTATTTGACTTGAATACCCCTAATGACTTGTCGTGACCTTCAAAATTTTGGCAATCCAAAACTCAACCCCCCCTCAAGTTTCATGTCCATACACCAACGTTTACCCATTGACCTTGAATGACCCCTGATGACCTTGTCGTTGACCTTCAAAAATTTTCGGCATCCAACATCGACCCACCCTCCAAGGTTCAGTGTCCATACACCAACGTTTACCCCCATTGACCTGAATGACCCCACATGAACTTGTCGTGCACCTTCAAAATTTTGGCATCAAAAATCAACCCCACCCTCAAGTTTCATGTCCATACACCAACGTTACCCCATTGACATCTTTGACCTTGAAATGACTGTTTGGAAACCAAAAATAAAAAATAATAACCATAATAATATAATATAATAAACTATTATTAGAATAATGAAAATAATTAATATTATATAAAAAATAACCATAAGTAATAATTAGTATTTAAATATAATAAAGATAATTTATAATTATATAATGATAAAAATATGGAATTTTAATAATAATTGATAATACAGTAATGGAAATAATAAAAATGAATTGATGGGATTAATAATGACTGTTTGGAAGCCTCTGCCACCTAAGTAATAATAAATATTACTAATGATAGTAATGTGTTAAAAAATCGAAAAGATTATAGGGTTATATAATGACTGTTTAGGATAGGATTATATATGACCGTTTTGGAAGCCAGCTACACCAAAATAATAAAAATAATAACCATAATAATTGAATACTAATAACTAGTATTAGAATAATGAAAATAATAATTATATAAAAAACCATAATTTAGATTTTTAAATAGTGTTTTAATAATGAAAAGAATAATAATTATAGAATAAAAAATACCCATAAAAGGAATAATAATTGTTAAGTAAATTATAATAATGACTTATAATTATATATAATTAAAAAAATGAATTTTACTAACTATGGTAAATAATAAAAAGGAATTTGATGCTATAGAAGGACTTTGTTTTGGAAGCCACTACACCACACAAAACATGTAATATTATAGTAAAATGTTAACACATAAAATGTTTATTGGATTATAAATAAACATTTTGGAAATCATCTACATAAAATTAATAAATAAATAACCATAATACTAAATTAGGTATTCTAATTAGCATGATATAAAAATAATAAATGTAATTAGATAATTATTAATAATTATGAAAACAATCAATGTGAATAATATTAGTACAAAACAAAAAAATATGTTAAATAATAACAATGAATTGACAAGATTAATTATATAATGCTGTTTTGGCAAGCTCTGCACCAACATAAAAAATAATAGAAAGAATACTACCTAATAAGAATATTAGTATTTATAATTAGCATTATGATAACAAATAATAAATGTATTATATAATTATGAAAAAAATCAAATGTGATAATAATTGTATAAAAACAACAAAAAAATATGTTAAATAATTAACAATGAATGACAGGTTGATTATATACTGACTGTTTTGGAAGCCTCTGCACCAATATGGGGGGTGAAGACTTGGCTTCCTCCAACAAAAGTCTATTAGTTCAAAATTAAGGGGGGTTCAGACCCACTGACGTCCGAAGCTGAGTGTGTTTCAATTTTCATCACACCTTACCATAATAATAATAATTGACAATAATGAGTAATAATAAATGACTAATAATATTATAATAATAACATCCACGCGCGCAAATCCAGACAAATATTTGTTGAAGGGAGAATTAAACAAACCAGAGAAATACAAAATTATTTATTTTATTTGCAGTCATATTTTACAGGGTAGCCTAATCAGTTAAAACTGCTATCCATAAGGGCCCTGTTAACAAACAATTGTTCATAACAACGATTACATGGAAATTGAATTATTATAAAAAATGTGCACACACCGCCTATATACACACTCTTTAGAACAAAATCCGAATACAACCGATGTAAATATATTTACAGAATAATTCCTATAGTAAGACTCATAAAAACACACAAAAGACTACACTCGGAGATAAAAAAATCAATATAGGACAAACACAGCCACGATCAGACATATATATACTGCAAAACAAGAAATAAAAGATATAAAACAACCAAAAACAACAGAGCCATCGAAAACACAATAAAATAGTTAATACTTAAAACATTGAGACACAAACAGGTAATTAAAAAATGCTTAAAGCCTAATGACGTTGCCTTAAGTTGTTTCAACCCAGAGTCCCAAGATACTGGAAGTACGTTTGATATGGGGATAGGATGAAAACCAATAGAGCGCACCATTTGTTTTTGAACGTGTACCAATAGAATGTGATGCACAGTGAAGCGGTCAGAAATATACTCAGGATGGCAAAGTTGTTACGCACTAAAGACTAACACATTATAGAAAATTTCCATCTCGTGGTAAGGTTTTTCCAAGAAAGGGCATTTAACATTCATTAATGTGGTTTTGGGATGGCACCCAAGATCATTTCTTTGCAAGTCGATTGTGAAGTTTAATTAGTTATCTTGAAGACCACGGAGCAGCTAGACCACACAACATCACAAGTTGTTACAAAGGCAAACCTAGCACGGCTCAACATTTAAAAGTTCCAGCAGGTAAAAATGGTTAGCGGATTTTCTAAGAAAAACCTAGATTTTGCTGGTTAAACTTAGCAATAAAATCAACATGTTGCGCCCAAGATAACTGTTCATCGAGCATAACCCCAAGGTATTGAAGACCTTAACTCTTGAATTTCAACAGTATTAAGAAATAATCGAAACATCAGAAAAAGGCTGGCCATCTTGGACCGTACAACCATAACATAAAATTGGTCTTATAATATCAGAGTCAACTATAAATTATTTTGATAGCCATCTAGAAACGTGATCAAGACCCATCTATCATGTCATATGAAGATCATGCGGAGAGGACTTAAAACATTAACATAGTATCGTCAGCATACTGGTTACTTTATTACCGACTACAGAACTGCTGACGGAAGGCTATTGATAAAACAACAAAAAGAGGTCAAATGGAGCCGGAGCACCCAACATCAATATTCGCAAACTCTGAAATTACCATTGATTTGAGTGCCTGTAGCGACGCTTATATTAGCCTCAAACCACTCTTCAGTTCATGTTTAAGGGTGTAAAACACAACTTAAAATAGTGTTATGATTCAATGAATTACCAAGGTCAGCACAAAAATGAAAACAAGAGAACAGGATGCTTGGAAGTCCATCATTTCACTTTTGGAAACGCACTTTTATAATATTGGATATTGCTGCATGTGGCAATCTTCTTATTGCATCACGACTATCTAGTCACAAATCTAATTAAACATAGAGCTCGAGCTCTCTCTCAAATATAAACTTGGGAATCCTTTTTCTTTCAGTTCAGTAAACAAACCGAAGGTTTCTCTTTTTAGAGTTGTTCTCAAAAAACGTTTACATAATTATTAATATTAAGGTGCAACACGAGATTTCAATGTCAATCCATATTTCTTTGGATATGTAGTGATTTCATATAGATAGACACTCAATAGATCCTACTTTTTTTTTGCTACAGAAATAACTTAAAATTAAAAC
>JAMKCH010042356.1:0-18196 GCA_023653785.1 Ophioderma brevispina
AATACCGGAGCATTCGAAGAGTACTGAACGTAGTTGAAATTAACTTGCAGGAGAGACTAGCGAAACGATGTGACTTGTACGATTGAATTGCCAAAGAATGTGGTAAGGTTTTTCAAGTAAGTCATTACCATTCCAACCTAATTAAATTATTATGCTTTCTTCTGACATAGAAGATTTCCACCCTATATAATTAATGACATGAGTCTATGACAGTTATATTTTCGGAGATATCTACTATACCCCATAAATAGCATACGTACGTCGTACGATCAATTCACGCACCATGACTTTAAACATGTTGTCGCGTGGTAAGTGGATACCACCGTGCGTCGCAAACAATTACTGTCATGCGTAAGTGGATACCCCCCGCGGCGGCCGCTAACAATAGTGGTTTGGGTAAAATAAAAGAAGATGCATCCCGGAACTTGGACATTGCACAGATTAATTCTTGTAGTTTAGCAAGCTAGCGATCGACTTTGTGTCGGGCG
The DNA here is from genome assembly GCA_023653785.1 of Ophioderma brevispina. Taxonomy (NCBI): domain Eukaryota; kingdom Metazoa; phylum Echinodermata; class Ophiuroidea; order Amphilepidida; family Ophiodermatidae; genus Ophioderma; species Ophioderma brevispina. The sequence goes on from JAMKCH010042356.1 coordinate 489, forward strand.
ATCCGACGAGCGGCGGCGGCGGGATTTTTTTCATGATGCTCTGTGAGGATTTCGATGCCGACCGATCGGAACATCGAATGAAAAAATCTTGTACCATAAAACCTGTGCGTGACGGCGACGCTCCATGGTGAAAAGCTAAGCGCCCTGTGGGAGAAAAGCCAAGCGTCAGAAACCCAAAACTTCGTGGTTAACGGAAACGCTGTGCTGACATGAGTATGTTTTGCTCAAAAAATAGTTTATAGGTTTGCCGTACATGTTTCCAAGCTAGTGTACATTCCATCTGAATTGATGAATTAAACTGAACGTACATACAGCTATGCTTGCACTATTCACTGTAGTACCAAGGCACTCACAAAAGTGAGATTCCTTATGTGCAGACATAGTACTAAAGGCATCCATGTCGTGAAAATTACAATTTTAGGATCTTATTAAGAAAACTAGGCGGTCCCGGGTTTCGCGATCACCTGGGTTTCGCGATACCCTGGCTTGAAGGACCCTTGGGTTTGCGGTTCCTTTGACCTTGAATGATCCCTGATGACCTTTCTGACCTTTAAGGATTTTGTCATCAAAATCAACCCCACCCATCCAAGTTTCATGTCCATACACCAATGTTTACCCTATTGACCCTCTTTTGACCTGATGACCCCTGATGACCCTATCATGAACCTTTTAACATTTTTCGCTCCACATCAACCCCCCCCCACAAGTTTCTTGGATATACGCAAGCTTACCATTGTGCCATGCGCTTTGACAGGGGGTTGAATGAGCCCTGATGACCTTTGATTTCCCTAACCAGATACAAACTCGGGGTCTTCGGATGGTCAGGCTCCCCACGGGCGCCAGGGCCAAGTTACGGGAACGTGCAACCCTCCGTCTCTGAGAAAATAGACTGTGACCTCAGTTGACCTTGAATGACCTCTAGTGACCTCTGTCGTGACCTTACAATTTTTGGCCATCAACAATCGGCACCCTACCCCTCCACCAGTTTCACTGTCCCAACCACCATCGTTTACCCCATTTGACCTCTTTTGACCTTGACAGACCCTGACTGACCTTTGACCTTTCATCCACTAACCTATACAAACTCGGTCTTCGAAAGTCAACTTGGGGGCACCCACCCACCAAGGTTTAGGAAGGAAACATGCGGACAATCGTCTCCGGCAAAATAGATAGACCGTGGTCCATTGACCTCTTGACCTCAAATGACCCCGATGACCTTTGATCAACCAACCAATACAAACTCAGTTTTGTTCGTTCAAGGGGCACCCACCCACCAAGTTCAGGGACAGTGAGACCCTGGTCTCCGAGGGAAAATAGAACGCAGTCAGACACACACAAGGACAGATAGACAGACCCCCGGTATTAATATATAGATAATCCGAGAAGGGCTAAACAGCCATGAAACGCACTGTTCTTTTGTCTTTCTGGTAAACACTTATAAACAGTACTAGGTCAAATTTATATAGAGCAGTTGAGAAAAAACCTTCACAAAATGCTTTACTCAAGGTTTTTCATTATATTGTGCATTTTAAGTTTTTAAATTATGCTTTGTGTTTGCAGAGATCTGCGAATATGCCAGGTCATCGGCATAAACCCCCAAACGGAACCAGAGTTATGTTGGATTGCAAGAGAAGGATCATTGCTCCCCTGCCGCAAGACTGGAAACCATGGTAAGGGGGGAAATTTGTGGTGTTAAAAACTAAAATCGGGCTGTATTGTTTAAATAGATTTTTATTTTTGTGTCACCTGTATTAGTGCAGGGATGCACATACTATGTCCATTTCTCTACCTACCCTACCATGAATGTGCAGTGATGTCATAATATTGTGTCATGTTTATCTTCTTTGTTCTGCTTGTAAAAACGTCGCGCTTCAGGTTAACGTGCATGGTTTATTGGTTGTCAGCATTAATCCCGCGCTGACGTAACTGCACAGAGGTAGGGAATGGGTTAGTACTCCAAATTCCTGTATGTCCCAGTCATGTGTGTGTGGTGCATGTGTGGATTTAAGTTTCTGGTTAACCTTTTTCACATTGCTTGTGCTTGCACCTACCTCCAGTTGTCATAAAATCCTGGTTCATTTCAACAATAGGCACTTGCATGACATGTAGGTTAAAGGTCACAAGGTCAAAGGTCAGGTCACCTTGTGCAAGGAAGTAAAAGGGGGAATCGCGAAAGCCTGGCGACACTAGTTTGTTTTGAGAACTGTCTTGTTAGTTAAAACAGCACTTCTTTTAACAACTAAATCCAGTAGGCACTGATGCCAAAAATTGGAATCACTAAATGCCCCTAGGCATACAAGTCCCATGCCTGTCTTGCTTCTTAGTCATCTACCTGTTAGAATATGTAAATCTCGCTGAACCTACCTGCCCGATAGACATGGCAAGGCAATGTTTGGTCTCTCCTCTGAAATGCCCTCCACAGGCTGGAAAGGCAACCAAAGTGAACCTAATTGTTCAGTTCTGTGTGCATTCTGTTCTGCCCCTAAAAAACAAACAACCAGGCAGGAAAGAGAGTCATTCCATTTTCACTTAGTGCCCAAGAAGTACTAATAGGTAAACATACTTTGGTTCAAGTACTCTAGTAGCTCTTGGTGGTTTTGTATGCATTATACTGTCCATAGCTAAACTCTTCAGGAATCCCCCCCCAAACCTAATGAAGGTCCGGAATAATATTTGGTTGGTAACAACATAAGTCCCAACTGAACGGGGGCCCGGGCCGAAAATGCCTGATAATGGCCATGCCCCTTTTTGGGGGGGGTCCCGCCCCTTTTGAGCGAAGTCCTCTGACTGTATCTTACAGACCGTTGGACCTAGGAGATTGCGAGACCACCAAAACTGGTGCGGAATGGCCACCTTATTGGGGGTCAGTAATATATGTTTGGATATCCAAAAGTCCAAGGTTTTTAAGATAATTGTCAAAAACCACTAATTTCATCATATCGCGCACTATACATTTATGATTCATAAGGTTTTTCACCATAGACCTTGATTTTGGCTGAACTCTCCCTCAGGGTACTTGTCTATGGTACTATTGTAGGTCACAAACAGAAAAAGTCATGATTCCTTTCCGTCTCAAACGGCAAGCCACGTAAAATGTTTTTACCTTGAGCAAAAATTAGTAATATAATAGTTGACAACTCTGTGCATTCTTAAGTTGCCGTTAAAACATGTAATTGGCTCACCACAACTCACTCATTTATAGCAGTTATGACATTTGTATAGCACAGAATACTGACCATTTTGGATCGGTCAACTCTGATATAATCATCATTTTAAATGTTACTACTTTACTCCTTTTATTTTTTTTTTTGTTTCATTGGGAGGGGGTCACAAATGGCCCATCGTAAGTGGAAATATATTTGTTCTCCCATTTCAATAGGGCCTAATCGCAAGTTTTAAATGCGCAGAAGGGTCTTAATGATCTAAAAGCACTAACTGCATGCCTGTGACCCTGAAACAGGCAAAATATCAATGATTTTCATGCTCCCCCCGTGGTCCCATGAAAAAGGTCGCTAAAATTACCCAAACTGAAAACTGAGACGACGAGCCATGTATAGCGTCGGGATAAGAGACTGTTATTGCCTCTTTAAAGATCTCAAATTATTAATTGTTTTGTAAATCGATTTCTTCACATTTGGATAGACTACATATTATCACGCCACATTTTAATTATATACATTACGTACATCTCACCCGTACCATGCGGCCCTATTCGCATGGCGTTGCCAGACCTGCTCGGGGGTGGGAGGTGGTGAAGAATCAAGAGATTTTCCCATTCTTGTACATGCATGAGGGATTTAATGTACGAGGGGTGGGGTCCTAAGGGGCGGATCTCCGTCAGGTCCTGGGTTTTGTCATTTTAAGAAGCTAAAAATTAGTGTTTCAGCGCACAAATGTTCCCCGTTTTCTTCTATTTATTCCGTTCTTCCCCCTTCCTCTTTAGCTCCCAACTTCCTCTTCTCCTCCTTTGCCCATTATCGTTCTTCCTATTTTCCATCCCTCTTTCTCTCCTCGCTTCCTTCCCTTTCTCTTCTTCCTCTTTTTTCTTTCTCCTCTTTTTCTCTTCCTTTTTTTCCTTCCCATTTTTGTGGCTCCCCTTCTCTATTCTTTTGTTTTTTTTTCCTGTCTGGTTTGAGAGTGCCCCTCTCCATTGGCTAGCAACGGTAGTGCGGCGTAAAAAATGGTAATTTTAGCGCTTTTTCATTTGACTACAAAAGGGGGCCCAACTTTTTGGGGTCATGAAAATGTTTAGCCTGGCACCGGCATGTAGTTAGTGTATTTAGATTATTTAAAGATCCTTCAGCAGCTTTTACCCTTGCCATTAGGCCCTACAAAATGAAAAGTACACGGTTGAAGTCGCTATTCCCACCACGCGGCGTGCCGTCTAAGTTCAGGTTATTTTAGTGACTTTTTCATGAATACTGGGGGGGGGGTCTTCATTTGTGCCTGTTTCATGGTCACAAGCATGCAATTAGTGCTTTTAGATCATTCAAAGACCCTTCAGCAGCATTTAATTTTGCTGCTGAAGGGACTTTAACTTAACATTAACTTAAGTCCCTATAAAATGGAAAACAATTGTCACTCTACGATGGGCCATTTGACCCCCCCCCCACCATGCAAACGGTAGGAGTAACATTAAAGTGCTTATAATATATCCCAGTTGAAATCCAAACGATCAATAGCTCTGTGCAATACAAACGTCATAACTGATTGAGTTGTTGAGCAAATACACTGTTATAACAGCACTTTCAAAGTGCACGGTTTCACCTAATATTACCCAATTTTGCTCAAAGTCACAAAATTTTGACGGGCTGCCATTTGAGAACGGAAAGGAATATGAATTTCTTTTTGTGACTTACCCTTAGCTACCCCAAAATTTATCCCTGAGGAGAGTTAGAGCAAAATCCAAGGTGTATGGTGAACCCCCTTCCTATTTTGGCATGAAAACCTTATGAATTCATTCATAATTGTATAGTGTGCAATATGGTGAAATCAGATTTTGACAATTATCTTAAAAACCTTTGACTTTTGGATATAAAAATATATTACTGACCCCCCCCCATAATGTGGCCATTCCGCACATTTTGAGTGGTCTCGCAACCTTCTAGGTCCAACGGTTCTGTAGATACAGTCAGTAGTACTTCGCTCAAAGGGGGCGTAACCCCCCCCCAAAAAAGGGGCGTGGCCATAAAAAAAAAAAAAAAAAAAAAAAAAAAAAAAAAAAAAAAAAAAAAAAAAAAAAAAAAAAAATCTGGACATATATTGCATACAAAACCACCATGAGCTACTAGAGTAAAGGCAGTCTGAATCTGAATTATATCGCCAGCGAACTCGTAAGCAATCCGTAATTTTGACCAAAACGCATTGTAATAGCATAGTTATTTTTAGTATCCGGATTCCATCACAACACAGGTGGCTGCGGTTTAGCTCGCCAGTCTCGTCATGCAGCCTTGTACGATTGTACTGCCGGTTTTTTATGTATAAATAATTTCCTAGAGAATAACCGATATGATCGGCATTTCTGAAATCGGGCCGATTATGACCTTATCGTTAATCTGATCGGTATCGGCAAAATCTCATTTTTTTACCGATTTCTATACCGATTAAATTAATATCAAAGATGTCCAAACTTGAACTAAAATTGGTCGCACACTGATGGCTCAAACAGTGAAATCAAAATAAAACATCAATTTATTATTTATGTACACAAGAGTGGTATGTTGTCCTATAACTACTATTTGGCAGTTAGTGTTTTACCTAAATCACTTGGTACTTATGGCAGTTTCTGCCGTCGAAAACGGCAGCGATGATAAGCAGAAAAGGGGCAAATCTACACAGAAGGGCAATCCGATCCGAATGCGCATCACCAGAACCAGATCAACAGATCCAGCTCATGGAGACCATTTTACGAACTCTACATTATGCATTGAGTGCGAAGTACAGCGCCCTTTCGAATCGTAATTGTACAAGATGCTACACTACCTTGTGATCGGGATAACTTTACGCGTAACCTAAAAGTACGCGCTTAAAGTGCCAACCTACACTAACCCAGCGTGTACACCCTGTACGCATTGCAGATCTGGATTCCTATCAAGTTGGCCATTGCCCGTGTAAACGCATGGAAATAATCTGGATCCAGCTTGATCTGCGCTGCCGTGTAGATTGCAACTAATACACAGAAAAACGGAATCGGATGAACCCGATATTTAAATTTTAAAATCTGTAATCGGTATAACAGAGATTAGGGTTAGCGGTTAGACACTAAATAATTCAAGAAATTCGTTTTCGTGATTGCAAGTTTCTTCAAGGAGGTTGCTTTCCATATATGGGCATTTATGAGTTATTTTGAATATATGTGGCCAATCAATGAAGCTCTATTCCTTACATGTACGGGTGACGTTGTTGCCCAACGAGTACAAGCTATTGCGTGTCCTTTGGGGCGTTACGTAGTGGGTAGGGCCATCATATTGTATTAAACCGAATGAACGCGCAAGGCTCCACCTCGCTTGAGTGATTCATGGAAGTTTAACAATTTCTATTATGGGAGGAGAGTCGTGGTGTGATTTGACTTGTGAACGTAGTAATTTTGGTAAGCGGGAGTCATTTGTGCACATAATAGGATGTATAAATAGAGTTTCTGAGAACATTTTCATTTACGGTTTTGCATGATCTCTGGCCCTAGGCCTGGATGGGGTGGAGGGGGTTTTCATTGGCTCCATGCAAGTGCCCAAGGTAATTTTATAGATCATTTTTTATATGTGTAGAGAGGTGGCTAGGCTCAGCTAAGGCCTCGTTGGGGGGGGTCAACAACCAATAATTTATATAGGGGATTTACCTCGTAAGGGACATATGCCAAGCGTCTAAGAAAAATATGCGTGTGGTTGCCTATGACTTTAAGTGCCTCTCCGACGGTTAGAAGTGCACTCAAATTTTGTGAATCGGAAACGACAAGCATGGTTTTGTTTTTGTTTTTTGTGTTTGGCTTTAACCCTTGCTCTCTGCAGATAAAATTTTGCCTTGCATGAAATGCTTTGTATTCATGATAGCCCCATTTTCCTGGAACCAAAATATGTTGTGCATAGTAACTTTTATATTTTAAAAATCGACCGACTGGTTGAACTCTCTGAGTGTTTGTCATACTATAGAATAATTAATAAAAAACATATGTTTTAAGGGCTCTTACATCCTCATGTGGAAAAACGAACAAACAAACCTTGGAAAAACCATAGCCTCAGTCCATCCCATTATAGAGTATTTAGACCTCAGCATATTATCTCCCATAAATGAAATTTATCACATTAATTTCTTAATTATTGACTCTGATTTTCTCCATTTTCCCCAGCCAAGACACGGCAGTTGGGAATCTATTACTTATTACTTACTTCAACTTCAAACAGGAGATAGCACATGGGACCATCCCTGCGATGAGTACTACCTGGCACAGATGGTAGAAGAGGATGAGGGAGTAAACTCAAGATGGCTGTACAGGAGGGGAGAGGTGGTGGAGTATACAGGTAAGAAGATGGCAAGTAAGAAGAAAGAGAAGAAGGAAAAGAAGGAGGAGCTGCTGATAAAAGGAGAATGGCAAGAAAACACCTGGACTTTGTGGTAAGTTTGACTGTTGTGTGCTGTAGCAAGAGTACAAAATATTTCAATTCGGTGAATGAAAATCATATTTTTTTTTAGTAGTTATTTCTTTCTTTATTCTCAGTAGTTGGGGTGTTTGTTATTTTTGTATGATTTATCCTATGATTTAAGAGGGATTGTGGGGTTTGTGACACACCAAGATAAATATCTGAGCTGGGTATACGCTATTTTTTGCAAGAACCTCTCAGATTTTTTTAATTATAGATTTTAAAATGTTGGATAAAGTATGGAACAAGATGATGTGACCAGCTAAATAAGGTTTTGTTTCATGTAATATTGACAAAGAATTAACCAAGGTTAAATGTTCAACCTTCTTTGTATATTTCACTTTTTGGAGTGACACCATAGAGGGGGTAATTGAGTCAATCCCAAAATGCATCGGTTTGGGAAATTTCATCATTCATAAGGTCATGTGATTCCACAAAGATACTATTCCTAACACATAACCCTTACCTTTTACACTCATTTTGACCCACAAATCATTAGTCCCTTAGGTAATTTTAGCATGATCTGAAATGACTTGTGTTCTTAACCACTGAGCACTTTTTTTATATCCACATGTGTTTTGTCACCTACAAGAGAGTCCAATACATGCATTATGGGGATTTGTTCCAAACACCCTCTCGGATAACACTAAGAGACCACATCCAAGTCCAATTAAGATGGGGTTTTTCTCAAATGTGAAGCCTAGAAAATGGCACGTAAAATATTGAAAACTGAATTTTGATTTGCTTGACAAATTGTCTCGCTCAGCTCTGCCTGATCACATCAGACATAGAATTTTGCAGAAAGTTGACGCAAAACTAGGAAAATGTTCCGATTTATGTGTGGTGTGTGTGGTGTACCTGATAGCAATATCATAGTAGTCATTGGTTGGGGACTGCAGACAGATGAAGTGATGACAATAAATGGGTTGTGACCACTTGGAGGATGAGCCATTTGGCAGAGGTAATCGACAGGTACCTATTGAAATAGCTGTGCCCAAATAGAAAGTCCGTTGAAAGTAAACGAGGCGAGACGGGCACCTGTCCTCGGTTGATTGTGACAGGCATCCTGTAATTTGTCGATCTGTCACCTTATCGCTTTGGCTGTTTTGTACAGGTGTGTTTTGGGTGGGGAAAAAATTGCCGGTGATTTGATGGGAATGGATGTGAGAGGAAATGCCGATGAAAATATGATATGTGTACTAAGTATTAATACTTGCATAGTACACGCATGTAGAATGCAGGTCAAGATTGTATCAAACGGATGCTTGGGAGTACTAAAATGCCCAGGGTACTTAAGTTAGCGACAATCTGCTAGTCATAAGGGTCATGATCTAAAGGGGCGCAAGTCATAACTGGTCTTAATTAAGGGTTGTTAGTCCTAATAACCTGATAACCTTAACCCCAAACATTAAATTATGACTAGCAACCTGTATGATTAGCAAGACTCATGAGTGGGTAGGACCCTTCCCAAATTTTAAATTCTCTTCACATAGGTTAAATTTAAAAGTTATGTATATCAAATGACATTGCTGAAACACTGTTTATGAACATTTTTGTATATGTTTGAAATGGTTAGTAATGATGATTGAGGTTTAATGAAGTTTATCCTCCGATTCCAGATCTTGTATGGTATACAACAAAGCCAGTTGCTTTTTGAAATGGCTTCCTTGTAAATCTTCTCAAAAAGCCATCTCAAAAACCCTGACTAGACTTGTTTAGACAATAAATGTAAATGATTTTTCATGCAGGAGCCTGAATATGTTCATGGAAATGCAAAATTTTTAATACATTTAAAAAAATATATAAACCAAAAAAAAATTAAACAGTATACATCCTTATAGTCAACCCTGTACAAAATGCATTAGAAAAATATTGCAATGACCAAATGAGGCATTTTATTATGAGCTAGAGTTGTCTCAACTCCCATGGCAGATTTCAGTACCTTCCATTCATCAGTGTATTTAGAAAATACACCCCCTGGTTTTGGGGTATGATATATGATGCCCAGAGTACACAAGGTCAGTTCATGTCAATGCATGTACAAGTACAACCCACTGAACTGTGTCCTCGTAGGATGAGCATATTGTGAAATTCATGTGATTGGCTAGTAGATAGTGTGGTTCTATGGGGGTGGTCACGGTTCAGCTTTCAGGTTTTACTGAAACGTGATAGGAGCTGGAAGATTGATGGCAGCTTGTACATGTTTATAGAATATGAAGTTGCTAAACAGGTCTGAAGTGCTAAATTTTTTAGATATAAGATGGTTGTTACTGATTGTTAGGATTTATCAGACGCTTGGTTTAATGTGAACAAGATTGATTCAGTTTTAGTCTTTATAGTAGGAAAAAGTAGTTTGTAAATCAATTCATGTTTTCATAGCTTACTATTTTTTGTCATTTAATGATACATGTACTATCGCAACCTGCATCTAGGGAGTTAATAGGTTTTGCATGGCAAGTGACAATTGCTCTCATGAGGTCAAGCTAGGTGAAAAATAGTAAGTGATGGAGAGCTATATTACTTGTAGGTGAGTGTGATCATTTGCCTCCAAAATAAAAAGCCCGCTAATGGTCTCTTTTCAATGGCTATTGAGACCAAGCATCCCGAATAAAATTTCATTATGTCTTATTGGTAATTCATCTCCCAAAAGGTTACATCAAGAGTTTTGTTTTCAAACCAAATTTAAAAAAAAAAATGAAATGAGTTTTTCACTTTATCATGTAATCTATAACCCCTTTTAGTACTACAGGTGGTAACAGCTGAATAACACACATTCTTGGACAGCTGCCAACATTTTAAATGGGGAATTTATTTAAAGACACTATCAGTGATTTATCAGAAAGAGTCAAAATATTTGAAATTTGCAGGAATAGCTTAAAGGTGCTTGTTCCGATCCATGTCTATTGTGTTCTCTACTTGATATGAAAGCTTGGCACTTGCACTTGCACATACGCCCCTTCAAGTACCGTGGGAAACAAACTTGCGGTTTTGATGGTAGAAGCAATAATGTATATTGCAAAGCCCTATTCAATACTGTGCTAATATTGATGGTTAACCACTAAAACGGCGTTTTTTCATTCATATCTTAGGAATGAAATAGATTTGAGGGCTCATATTTCAGGACGACAATGAGGAAAATACGGCCTTTCATCTGATATCAAAATCGATACTACTTCCGGGTAAATCAGGGGGGTCCCAAAGACGATCGGAACACGCACCTTTAAAAGTGAAGAATAAACCTGTAGAATTCTCATATATGTTACCTTTTCCAACTGAAGAATTGACCGAAAACGAAGAAAACGACAGTTTTCAAAGATACGAATCTCCATTCTTAAACAGCTGTGAAATTGTAAGTAATTTAATTGGCTGATGCCCGGGTTCAATTCGTTTAATTGAACCCAGGTAGTACGCGCTGCGTATTGATGTTATTTTTAGGTTGAAGCGCTCGCGTCATACTGCGTTTTGCTACGTTCGCGCGCTCCTGCCAACGTTGCGTCTCGTTGCGTATGATCGTTGCGTTCAACGGGTTGTTCGATTATTTTCACTGGGTGGTGGCAGTCCTTTTTTGTTGTATTTAAGCCATAAAGCATCGCAAAATTGGGTTAAAGATGACCTTAAATGATAAAGCTGTTTAAGAATGAGAATAAATCATACGTACCTTTATTCTCTAATCAATTACGTGTAGTAGTAAGTGTCCCAACGGACACTAATGACTAAAACATCTGATTTTAGGTTGCTTTTGCTGATATCATTTGCAGGGTATGTTAGGATACCTATACTTGTTACCGACATGCAAAAATCTGATTTTTGAATGTTTTTTTTGATTTTCTGATACATGTACTATCGCAACTGCATTCTAGGGAGTTAATAGTTTTGCATGCAGAGTGACAAATGCTCTCATGAGGTCAAGCTAGGTGAAAAATAGTAAGTGATGGAGAGCTATATGGAGTGTGATTCATGGCCTCCAAAATAAAAAGCCCGCTAATGGTCTCTTTTCAATGGCTGTGAGACCAAGGATTTCCCGAATATAAAATTTCATGATGTCTTATTCGGTAATTCATCTCCCAAAAGGTTACATCAAGAGAGTTTTGTTTTCAAACCAAATTTTAAAAAAATAATGAAATGAGTTGTTCACTTATCAATGTAATCTATAACCCTTTTAGTAACGGTGGTAACGCCTTTGAATAAACACAAATTCTTGGACAGCTGCTAACATCCTAAATACATAAATAAAAACAGTAAAAAAAAACGTGATCCATGAAATTTAAAATTAAAATATTTAGAAATTGCAGAGGAATAGCTTAAAGGTGCTGTTCCGATCCAGTCTATTGTTTTCTAGATATGAAAGCTTGGCACTTGCACTTTGAAATGCGCCCCTCAAGTACCGTGGGAAACAAACTTGCGGTTTTCTGAGGTTAGAAGCAAGATATGTATATTGCAAAGCCTATTCAATACTGTGCTAAATATTGATGGTTAAAACACTAAAACGCGCGTTTTTTTCTTCATTATCTTAGGAATGAAATAGATCTGAGGGCTCTTTTCAGGACGACAATGAGGAGGGAAAATCCGGGCCTCCTTTCATCTGATATCAAAATCGATACTAATTTCCGGGTAAATCAGGGGGTCCCAAAAGACGATCGGAAACCGCACCTTTAAAGGTGAAGAATAAACCGGTAGATTAGAATTCTCGTATATGTTACCTTTTTCCAACGAAGAAGTGACCGAAAACGAAGAAGGAAAACGACAGGTTTTCAATTTTCAAAGTACAGAATCTCCCATCTTAAACAGCTGTGAAAATTGTAAGTAATTTAATTGGCTGTGATGCCCGGGTCAATTCGTAATGAACCAGGTGTACGCGCTGCTAGGATGTTATTTTTAAGTTGAATCGCTCGCGTCATTCTGCGTTTTGAACGTTCGCGCGATCCGCCAACGTTGCGTTCGTTGCGTTATGATCGTTGCGGTCACCGGGTTGTTGATTATTGTCCAATGGGTCCGGTTGGCAAGTCCTTTTGTGTATTTAAGCCAAAAAGATCGACAAATTGGGTTGTTAAAGAGGACCTTCTTTAAATGATTCAACGCAGTTTTAAGAAGAGGAATTTTTAAATATGTTTTTACGATCTTTATTCTCTAATAATACGTGTAGTAGTAACGTGTCCCAAGGACACTAATGACTAAAACCTATGATTTTAGGTGCTTTTGTCATATCATTTTGCAGGGTATGTTAGGATACCTATACTTGTACCGACATGCAAAATCTGATGTTGAATTGTTTTTATTATTTTCTGATAGCAAAATACTGTATAGTGCTTTAAAGAAATTTTGGTACGAAATTCTCTTCGGCACTATATAATGAAAAATCCCTTACATATGACGTACCAGATGGTTGGCATGGTCATTTGAGTATTCCTGCGAAGAAAACATTCAGGTTCACGGCTAACTTTGAGAAGCATTAGACGATTTAAGGAAGCCGCCACGTTTATTATGATCGCTATCGTTTTGCCACAAGCCATGTTTGTCTTTCACACCAATGGAAAGATGATCGGGGGTTAGGTGGTTAGTCAATTCTGGCCTGTATGAAGATGATCGGTGGATTTTAACATTGCGAATTAAAAAACGACAGCGGTATTAAAGTTTCCTTGTAAAATATATAAATTATTTTTTTTTTTCAATAAAATGGAGCAGACCATTGCTCCCCAATTTGTCGCTCAGCAGTATGCAGAGCTATTGTAATGGCGATGTGGTGACTCTGATCTATCGATCACCGTCTGTGAACACTTGCCAGAATGCTCTGTTGCCACAATCGCTTTGGGGGCACGTTGGAGCGGAAAAACTGGTCAGGTGAATAATCATTGACCCAGGCCAATGTGTGGGTGTTTCACAATGGGTCAAAGGTCCGTGGGCCGATTAACAGGGGAATTCTTGTGAAATATATGAAATTCCTTATCTGTCCACAATCAATTGTTATAATCACTAGACTTGGTTAGAAAATAACCGCTCGGATCCCAAGGTCATATGGGGGTCACAGATGAGGTCAAAGGGCACATGGGCCACATTAAAGGGGGGCTTTCTTTGCAAATCTATAAATTCATTTCTTGTGCCACAAATCAATTGTATAATCACCAAATGGGATCGAAGAATCACTGACTCTAGTCCCATTGGGGTGTGTTCACAGATTTGGTTCAAAATCACATGGGCTGATAAAGGGGCAATCTTGGAAAATCTATAAATTCTTCTGTGCCACAAATCAATGCTATAATCACTAAATGTGATAAGAAGGACACTGTCCAAGGCCCCGTATGTGTACAGAGATTGGGTCAAAGGTCACCATGGCCGATTAAAAGGAGGCATTCTTTGAAAATATAAAAATTCTCCTTGTGCACAAATCATTTGTGACGCCGATCAAGCAAACTGAGTCTGAAGTCGGTCAAATTGATTTTACTTTTTCATGTAGCTGTATGAATCAGATAATAGCTACATTTGCTGAAATCCCCATGAAATTGACCAATTAATTCCAAAGAGATAAACATGAGGACACAAAATACAATTTTCTCCTTTGTTTGGCTATATCTCATAATCAATAATTGCGACTTCCGACTCATTTTGCTTGTCACAGTAACATTTGTGCTATCACCAATTATGGTCAGAAGGAACCACTGACCTCTAAAGGCCCATGGGGTTTTCATAGATTTGGGTTAAAGGTCAGTGTGCGATTTTAAAGGGGCATTCTTTGGAATTGAAAATCGGAATTCCTACTTGTGCCACAAAGCAATTTCTATTATCACCAGACTGGTCAGGAGGAACTTGCTGACCCAAGTGGCCATTATGGGTTGTTCACAGATTTGCGTTGTCTCAGAGGTCACGTGGGCCAATTAAAGGCATCCTTGGAAAATCTGTAAGGTCTTTTGTGCCACATATCAATTGTTATAATCACTAGAATTGGTTAGAAGAAAAACCGCTGACCAAGGCCTAAATGAGGTGTTCACAGGTTTGGGTTAACATCACATGGGCCAATTAACTGGGAATCTTTCAAAATGGTAAACATTCCTTCTGGTGCCACACATCAATTGCTACAAAGGACCATACTAATTGACCTGCTGAGCCTACAGCCATGAGTGCTCGTGTTATAAAATGAGCCTGGGATTCTGGGAGAAATAGAGTTTTTTAAAATAAAATTAGAAACTATACATCCTAAAATTAGCGCTACTAGGTACATTGAAAGGTATCGCGTGATTGCTGAACCGCGCATAGGGTTGGAACACTGATCTCTATACAATGGATTGGAGGAAACCTGGGCTCGTAATTGAAGCACTGATGTCCATGTTGGTCATCCAGTAAGAGCTCAAGCAGGTGGTTAAGAAGCTGGTCATTTTATAGTACAAAATTGTTCCCATTGAAAATGTGGAATAAGCGGAGCCATAACAGACTTACAAATCAAGCCAATCAGTGAGATCATTGTATTTGCGCGTATGTGACGGGATGTAACCTAAAACGTGCACCCGGGATACAACTTCTGTTAAAAAGGTGTCTATGAATGGTCTGTGGTCGGTAGACCAAGATGCCCGCCCGTTGCTCATTCATCTAATATACAATTACGTTGTGTAGCCAATCCATGTATAGAGATCAGTGTTACAGTGCGCCTGCGATAAAACTAAATATAAGCGACCCCTTTCAAATGTCCCACGTTTTCATGGATGTTGTGTTGAGGCCAAACTAAAACCTTTGTTATCACAAAATGATTCTAAAACACCCTCTTATACATTTTTCTATATCATGAGGTTTAAAAGTGTAGTAGTTTTCTTGAATAAAAAATATCTGAAACGAATTCGATCCATCCTTGTAGTGCTCACGAAGTTTCAAAGGATTGAGGCTAGTGGGCAAACTGCAGTGATATATGCGCGTATGGGATATATTTTTCGGGCTTGGTTTCGGTATGCATGCGGCGTTTGTAAATATACCACACGGAATAAAATAAACCTGGTAGCTTCCATGATCGTTGTACAGTTGTGTCTATGGGTGGAATAATATCTGGATTTTTCGGCAAGGAATACTCCAATGGCAATGAAAACCATCTGGTAGTTTTATTGAGGATAATTCATTAATAGTGGCCGATAGATTTTTATACCAATACATCGCTTTAAGTGTGATATTGTCTTCAGTAACCTTTTGAAGACACCCTGTATTGGAAATATTAATAGAAAAGCATTTTTGTACCTAAATTGTATTATTTAGGATACAGGCGTTAGGTCCACTGAAGGTGGAAGGTACACTTGGATCTACTGTGGTTCCTTGGGGAGGTACAGGGGGAAGAGGTCTTGGCACTGCTGGATCCTCTTAAAAGCATTCATCAACATTGGGATCGACTACTGGGGTAAGTATCAGATCTGTGCTGCTATGATTTTGTTAAGGACTAAATCCATGATGGATCTAAATGTAACTACACAACCAAAAAATATGTTGATGTCAAAAATCACTTAACTCTTGGTCTTTGTGATATTTGTTGTGTATTTTTCTTAAATCCCTACAGAAGAAGGATGAACCCTCCCGTTTCTTAAAGAGCAGTGGTAACAATGCTTCCAAAGGCATCTCTCTGAAGTCCAGTGGTGGATTGAGAGAAGAAAATATCCAAATGCTTCCTGACTTCTCAGAGGAAGAGGTATTTATTTTCAAAATGATAGACCCCATAAGTGTTTTGCTATTAAAGGGATAAGCAGCGATAATGCGAGAGAATAAAAAAATGTTGAAGTGCATTTTTTTTAGCTTATAAATCAAAGATAAATATGTACAATTCCATATAACTAATTCAACGTTATAGGAATAAAAACACCAAATGGTGAAAAAATGAAGTATTTGAGGAAATTTGTCATACCGTTTCCCTCTTTTTGATGACGTCTCAAAATCTTCACTATAAACAGCTGATTGTGGTTTACACCAGTACAGCATAAACAAAGATCAATAATATTTGTGTTTGAGGTCAAACTGTACAGGTCATGGCGCACAATATTCGCTTATAAATCTGGGATATTCACACGGAAAGGCTTTTTTTAATCTCAAGTCGGAATTTTGATACGCATGTATAGAAATTACAGAATCAGATAAAAGTACTGTCTTGTCCTTAATAAATGGATTTCAGGTCAACCCCCTAAAAGAAGAATGGTCCAACCAGTGACCCCAGGTCACACCCAGTTGACCCTTGCTCTTCTCTTATTCCGTTTTGGCAGCAACCTGAACGGACGTGTGATTATCGCGGCTCTGTTTAACTGCAGCCAAATTTGAGACATTATTGTTACAGACTGATAGTCTTCTCAATCGGAATACTCAGGTATACCACACCAATTACTGGATTTATATCTGGATTATATTAATTGGAATATCACTCTACCTGGTCGGAAATCGCTGTTGTTTTTTCACCCGTCGGAGAGTTCTATATATATATATATATATATATATATATATATCCTTTTTTTGCCGCCGTTGGGGTCATGTGATTTTTGTGCGGGAAAAAAGGTAACCAAAGGCAGCCATTGCCGCACGTGTTTGCGTGCTTTGGATGCCTTGCTTTTTGTGAGCCTGTTTCTGTTTCTTGTAGTTAGCTACGATTTAATACTTACCTGATGGTGATCTTACTAGGATTGCATTCGCTCCTGAGTGAATGTGATACCTTCCAAAGTCTTACACCGATACATATATCGCCCAACCCTAAGCCGTAAAGAGAAACCGCCCAACCCTTTCCACTTCCTATTTCGCCATTTGGGATCATCCTGTAATGACGCAGATGTTTTAGCGCTCTACCGTTAGGTAAGTTTTTACTTCCCTTTCGGGGGATTTTTCCATCGTGTTTGTGATTAAATCCTTCCTTAGTCTGGGTTTTGTTTTACGGGTGGTTTTTACCGGTAATTCAGTCCCGCGAGATGGAATTTTTGGAAAGAATTTCGTATTGTGTCACATCGCTATGAATTCGACAGCATGTACGGAATAAGCTGCATGTTGAAGGTTGTGGTTGTAGAATACTGAATTCATTCCAAATTTTTTGTCTTGAGATAATTCAGTGATCGTTTGGATGTCATTTTAACCTTA
>JAMKCH010042357.1:0-12519 GCA_023653785.1 Ophioderma brevispina
TATATTACAACTTGACCTCACATGACCTTTGACCTTGGCATGTGGACCTTTGACCTCCATCAACAAGTGGGGGATGCCATGTTTTGCACCTGTGACCCAAGTTTGGTTAATCCATCAAAGTAATGTGGATATTACATCAATGTTACCCCTTTTTTTATTTCCAACACAACAATCAACATACATCACAGACCATCATCACAACAGACAATAACAGTGGATAAAGTGATGCCTATGTGTCTTCCTTCCTGCCTTAAGGCAGGCGACACAAAAGGGCGATTTTGATTTGCTTATACTTCAATGTAAACATAGGCTGAATTTCGTATTTGCTCCTATCATACGAAAGTTGAAATTTCAAAATTTTGTACCAAAGAAACATTTCCCTCATCTGTAAAAATCCTTTCAGATGGGGATATTTGTGGTGGAAAGCTTGAAGCATCAGGCAAAAATCAGGACTTTTATTTTTTTTAGGACACTGAATATGTGCAAATCTCTCGTTGCACCTTTAAGATAGATGCTTAACGGTGACTATAAGGGCGTTTACACTGGGCCAAAAGTCGTCATCGCATTCACTTATTATTATATTATGTCCATCGAATTCACTTCCTGATAAGTGTAAACCAAGTACCGTCGTAATTAAAGAAAGACGCAATTCAAACAGTTGAATTTTCAATGATGACTTTATCATCATTCATTGGAGGTGAATTCGAATAAGTCGTAATTGTATTACGACTTTTTGTGAGTGTAACGAAAGTCGTTATCGATTTCAAGTGTACCGCGCATGACGCCCGAATCGAGGCCTTACACTTCAGCCTAAACACCAAGCAAACAAGTAATTCATTTTTTGAATGCTAAATTCAAAATCAGTGTAAGTGTAAACAAACTACAATGCAGATTAATTTATGCTAATCCTTAGTTGTCATTAAAAAACAGTGAATTCGACAAACCGACTTTGGTCGTGTAACGCCATACTAGATGCATGTTTACTCACCTCTCGAAGCACCTGTCCACATTTTAATCTGACTAAGTAGTAACAACATACTGTCTAAAGCAATCATTTGGCATATCCCTCTCCTCTCCCTGTCCCATCTGCAGCCATTCTAGAATGTTTTCTGGATAACATCCTGCCATGGTGGACTCCAGCCACAGTACAACAGGCTAAGAATTAACTTTCAAGATGTTCTTTTTGGTTGAAGAGGGATGGTCACAGTATTACCGATGTCTACTTTGTAGTTGCATTTTTGTGATGAGGCAATTCCGATGTGTTTTATGCAGAGGATAATTTTGCCTATTTGAAGAGAAAAAAGAGTAAAATATTACCAAAGAGTGGAACCTTTAGGTCTACTATCCATCCAACTTAAAAATAAATGAATTTCCTGGGAACACACCAATCAAAATTTGCCCCAAGATTGCAAAATTTGCCCCAAGATTGCAAAATTTCCCTTCTTCTTTGTTTTTTTTACTAGGTTTAATTAAAGAAACAAACATTTCCCTCTCCAAGTTTAGCAAAATTTCCCGGGAACATGGTAGGAACAGGGATGTAGCAGCAGTATTGTCACTCGGCAAGTGCCATGTATTCTTGGGCATTTAATACAGACCTGTTTACTTTATATAGGAGAAAAAAGTAGCTTAAGTCTCTTCCCTGGGAATTCGTAGCAATAAGTGCTGTCTTGATTGAAAATGTTAACACATTGCCATAATTTCACCAATCAGCAAAACACACACAAACAACTTGGTAAAAACAATTACATGCGATGATTTTGTATTGCAAATTGCATGATATTATCTTCCATAATTTACATGTACATTAACCCATCACAGGTCACTCCCGATAACACATCCCGCCAGCAATGCAAGGCACTACAAAAGTATCTCCTGAAGTCCCACTGGCAGATAGGAGCAATTGTGCTTTGGGTTGCAAATGGGCAGCAATGGGTCTCCTGGTAGCAACTCGCTGGTAGTTTTCAGTCGCCATTTTGTATCCCACCATGCACTACTTTCCCAAACTACCACAGGGTTTCTCCCCCTACGTTGACTGTACATAGGACCATCCGAATTTGGCAGATGTGCCAAGGTCAAATTTGTGAACCCGGAAGTAGAGCGTACATTCCGCTCATTGCTTCGCATTTCCTTTTGGCCGTTTTCCCCTCAGAAGACAGTTGAACACCAATTGCTTTCTTATTATTCCAATGTGATGTCTTCCCCTCTGGAGATCCATTCCTGCCTATTGCCAGAGCCCAGACTCACCCCTACCCACTATTTTGTAGTATTTGGGGTGTTATACTAGGGTAAATGCCCAGGTGGCAATCATAGGCATAAACAGTGTTTTTGATTTTTTAAATCTAAAAGCCAAGTAGGCACTCAAGGCAGCCATGTCTTTCCACCGGCATATGCCAGGAGGGGTAGGACATGCCAACATAACAGCAACAGCGAATTCGAAAACGGCATCCACTTCCGGGTGCTATGCTTTTCACAGATTTACCGTAGGAGGCAGGCTCTATACACATTCGAATGGTTTTACACACAGACTGACTAAAGACTAGGTAGGCCTGGTTCCACGAATATTTAATCTTATACATGACATTTTGGGAAATTACACTGGTTTTGCAGCGAGGTTAATCCACTAACTCGACGGATTTTGACATTAATAATTTTTCCTAATATCATGTTGCTATACTAAGATCTTTTGAACCAAGGTTTAGAGTTGATTTCGTAAGTCATGAGACAGAGACTGCCATGGTACTCACACTCCTACTTTCCTCTTCCTATGCCACGTAACAGTTCCCAAATTCCCTGTTTGGAAATCCCAATGCCCAAATAGAGAGGTTTGTCTACCCCCCTGGCATATTCAGACATGGCTTTTTGAGGGAGATGGGGAAAAAAGGGAAAAGGACCTCCTAATAGGCAAAAATAAGCTAAAGCCCCCTCAGCCCTCACCCCACCCCTTCAAAGCTTTTTCCGCCATTTTTCCCTGAAGGGAAACCAGACCCACCCCTACCCACTATTTTGTAGTATATGGGAGTGTTATACTAGGGTAAATGCCCAGGGGCAATCATAGGCATAAAAAGTGTAATTAGGCGACGAAAAAAGAAAACCCTGTTTTACGGGCGAGCGGACCTTTCGAGTAGGGTCGGTCGGTCGAGCGAATTTTTTCTTTTCTGGAGCTCAAAATTGGCCTAAATTAGCCCCAAAATCTGAAAAATCAAGAGAAAAAATGAAAAATTTTTACAAATTTTCTTTAAAATATTTGCCAAAATTGATAAATTTGGGCTAAAAACAGGCTGATTTTACATGATTTTTGGAAAAACTAAATAAAAAAAAATTCTGCAAAACTGAAAAATCAGGGTCGGTCGGGCCCGTAAAACAGGGTTTTTTATTTTCGTCGCCTTATGAATGTTTTTTTAATCTAAAAGCCAAGTAGGCACTCCTGTCACCAGTTAGTATACTACACTGTACTGCCTGTTGTAGACCCGAGGGGCTACAAGTACAACCCTGGAGATGTGGTACCATATCTAGGTAGAAGCAATAATGCATATTTGCAAAGCCCTACATTCAATACTGTGCCAATATTGATGGCAACCGTTAAAACGGCGATTTTAGGAATGAAATGGATTTGGGGGCTCAAATTTCAGGACGATTTCAAAATCGATATTACTTCTGGGTAAATCAGGGGCTCTCAAAGATGATTGGAACACGCGCCTTCAAGTATTATTATAGTCGCAGTCACAATTCCTTTTCTGAAATATGTATGTAGGCGGCTACATAAACGCGTGAGAGTTGCTTCTACTTCTAGGACGATTCTCGTCATCGCCTGTTCAGCATCTGGACATGGGTGCGTGGAACATGCAGACTATACATTTCCTTTACGTGTTGTCATGGTTCTTTCTGGTGGGAATGCTGGCGTAGTCTTGACGCAGAGATAGCAGGAAGCGGACATCGGGGCCTTTGGCAAAAATATGCTTAGCAACAATGTGTGTAAAAAACGGCGATCCTGTCGTATGGGTCCACGACCATATAGGATTAAATACCTGAACACCGAGTTTATCTTTAGCATCAAGGTCAAATTAGATCCCTATGTGTTTTGGATCCAAATATTTTACGAAGCTCAATTGTTCACTTTCAATGGAATCGGACATTGCTAGCAACCGCTATCGAGAGGGGCTCTTACCGAGCCTCGACACTCCGGAGCTCCCTTTGATGCATTCTGGTGTAAGGGATGGGCAATGTGCAAGGCTAAATTCAAATGCGTATGCAGAGGTAGATGCAGCGTGTATGTTTATGGTCTGCGATCATTGATACGCTAGTCCTACGCCGAGTTTTACACGGTTCCATTATCAAAATAAATTTAGTTCCGTAATAGGGCCCTTGCACGAAGGAAAATATATGAAGGGACTTTTGTTTGCCCTCCAGCAAGGCCTTGCAAATAAGCAAGGGGCAAGGGGCAAATTACCCCTGCAAAAAGGCAAAATGCCCCTGGTTATGAAACAAAAATGTGTCATTTGTATAGCCAGGAGGCAATAAAATGTTAAAAACACCAAAAAATTGACTCCGGATCTGAAATCCTTACTTCAAGCCCTGCCCTCCAGACATCCAAGATGCGAAGATACAATGCATGCACCTGGTCACCGAACAATTTCAGCCTATTTCTACAGGTGATTCCTTTGTTTCTCTGCATGCTTGGCGTTGTTCTGGAGGCAGGTATGGCCAAGATAACTATGACATGCCGTGCAGCGACTATTGCCCCAACTCCCTCGTAAAGATTTTCAGACTTTTAACCATCAAATAGCCCATGATATGCCACGGGATGTGTCAGTGGCTGTGGTGGCGTGGCGAGCCACCACTCAGCTTCAGAGCCCACACTAAACACCAATTTTAACTCTAGGAGCCCACCACTCAAAGAGCAAAAAATGGACAATTTAATCATTTTAGGAAAATTTTGACAATTTTAGGCACACATAAAATATGTCAAATTTTTGTCAAATCAAAACCCACCACTAAATGTGCTACATGTAGTACAACCCTGGCATCTGTGATCAAATGTTTTCACCGATAGAAAATAGAGAAGTGCTCTGAAAACCTTGTTGTGGTGGACCCTCATAAATCGAAGCCCTTGCCCCCTTCCACCAATTTAACCTTGTTGGCTAGCTAATGATTTATAGCTAAGTCCATACAGGTTAATCGATAAAATGGAGGCATTTTAAAATGTTTTTTGAGACAAAACCTTGCCGAAATAATCAATGATTTAGCACTTTTCAAAAATTGTATACTTGGTTATTTTATCCCAGTCCTTTCCTCATGAAATCCAAAGCCCTGACCTCCTTCCAACGATATAACCTTGTTGGCAAAGCTTAACGGGGAGCTATTTAACCCTGTCGGATACTTTAAGCTGATGGACAAATAATGATGATACGTGGACCCATAATCGGTCCTGATGATCATAGACTATCTAGTCAGGACGAGTTGTGTGTAGTGAAAGGCCATGTGTCTTGAACTCGCCACCCATAGCGTTACATTGCGGATTTCTAAGAAAATCGCATCTATCGCGCTTAAAGTTAGCATACATCAGAAGTATTCACCCTACCTTACAAAAGTATACATTTCTAAAAGAAATTCATGAGGAATTCAAAATATGCCACTAAAACTTGGGTAGGGTGAAGTAGATAGAAGAACACTTTTGGTGACACATTTTATGTCAAGGAAACACAAAAATGTTTTCTTGTAAGAGCCTATTCACCCCCATGCCCTACACTTTTCTCTTAAGATGAATCCTTATCAAATTTCCTTCTAAAAATGATCAACGTGTGGGGTTATGCCTTTTCACAAATAAGATAACATGAAAGCAAACATTTAATGACTTTGTGTATTGAAATTGAGTGAAAATTATCAAATAAGTCATTGAAGTTCCATTTTCTCCCTTAACATGCACTCCAGGTATGAACTTGGAGAATAAAGGTATGATTTTGGAACCGGTAATCTCTTTACGACGAACTAAAACCAAGGCGATACCATTATTTTAAGTGCCAGAACGATGCCCGGAGGCCGAGTTATTCAACGCAGAAATAATGGTGTCGCTGGTTTCAATTGTCGTAAGAGAGTAACGTTCCCAAAATCATACCTTTACTCTGCCTGTATTCTTAAACGATTCAACATTTAAGGTTCCACTTTAACCCATTTCGCGATTACTTTACGGTTAAATACAACAAGAACGGAATGTCACCACCCAGTAAAAACAACAATCGAACAACCGTTGAACGCAAATATTATACCGGCAACGAGACGCAACGTTGGAAGGTGTGCTACGAATGTAGCAAAACGCAATATGACGCAAGTGACTCAACCCAAACATAACATCAATATGCAGGCGAACACTTGGTTCAATTGTCGAATGAACCTGGGCATCAGCAATGAAATTGCTTGATTTTCACAGCTGTTAGAATATAATTTTATGAAATGGTACTATTTCATATCTTTTGAAAAAACAATGAAAACAACACATAGTACGTGTATACCTGGACCAATACTTTGTCTGAAGTGGATGTTCATACAATGTCCTTACATGGCAATTGAACACAAGTCTAGGTAGTCACAATGGACAGGAAAATGGGCTCCCGCTGAACAAGTTTAAGGCCAAAAGCATGCAGTACAGTTCTTGGGAATAACTGCCTTTGTTTACTATAGTTTAACATAGGCAAGACCACTGACGCAGTTAATGGGGTGTTGGCATTATGATCATGCACATGTATGGGCGTGGAACTTGTTACGTTAAGAACTGTAATTAAAATGTTTGTCAATTTAATTTATGCATGTGGCCCTATTCATAATACATCATTTTAGATTCTGATAGAACATAACAACCAATTTTAGTCCGTGCAGAAGAAGTGAAATGCATATAATCCCACACGGAAAAAAAAATGTTAACTTCCATAGAGTTGGGTGTTAACCACCCCGCTTCCCCCGCCTCCGTTTCCCCCGCCTCCACCACCCTGCCCATCATGAATTCTTTTATCACAGTTTTCAATCCATGAAAAAGGCTAGAGTAATTCCCCCTTACAGGGCTGAGAGTGCATTAATTAGCTTTAAAATGAGGACCAAAAGCATAGCAATACCTTTATGTCTTGCTGAGATATCATCAATTCATTCAAGTCTAATTTGGAAAAACGTAACATCACCACCTTTTTTGGGTGGCCGAGTTCAAGACACATGGCCGAAAGTGTCATTTAAGCCAAGATACACAGACATCTCTGCTCTAACTTGACAGCTGCAAAATGGCTTAAATATTCATTATTTGCAATAAACGTAGGCATTCTTGAGAGTTCTTCTGCATCATGGGATAACCATTTTTCCAGAATTTAAAAATTCACATTATGAAATATTCAGGTGAAACTACCCTTGTTGGTGTCTTAACATTGGGGCTGCCAAATTTGGCAACCTGTTGTACATGTTGACATAAACTGTTTGGGGAACAAATTGTAG
This sequence comes from Ophioderma brevispina, assembly GCA_023653785.1. Lineage (NCBI taxonomy): Eukaryota > Metazoa > Echinodermata > Ophiuroidea > Amphilepidida > Ophiodermatidae > Ophioderma > Ophioderma brevispina. Next base: position 7,471 of record JAMKCH010042357.1, read on the forward strand.
CATCGGTTACACATTGGTAAGACAATTATTATACAGACTCTAGAGATGCATGTATGTCAAAGAAAAAATTATTTGCTCTTTTATTTAGGAAATCTACATCTCAAAACATCTCAACCTTAAATGGCTGTGGACTCCACAGAACAGTTGCACTTATGGCACCAAAGGATTATAGTCCACATTTTAAAAGATGATTGCCATAAGTTACAATTAATTATGAACTAGGACCAATAAGGGACAGGATCGCCATAAAACATTTACCAATATATGTAATTGCGCTGAAGCAATAATGGTTCATGATGTGCAGTGATCATCAGAGGCGTAGCCAGGTGGGGGTGCGGGGGGGTGACGAAGCCCCCCCCAAAAAGACAATAGTCGCTTTAGGGAGTTGAAGGTACGGTTTGCCATGTTTTAAGTTAGTGTATTAAATTAAAAGTTGTCTTAGGGTTGTGGGCATGGTATATGAATGACTAAGCAGCTGTTGAACCATCGCACCATCGAATGACGATTGTCGTTGTTACTATACTGTTGTTTTCTCAACGCTGCGGACGAATTTTTTTTCTCTCAACCTCCCTCCCCCCACCCCCCCCCCCCCCCCCCCCCCCACCCCCCCCCACCCCCCCCGCTCTCAGAATTGGAGACGACGGTGAAAAACTTTGGGTCACCGGCGGAGAGAAGCGAGCGAAAAAAAATTTTTTTTTGGTACGCAAAGGTCCGCTTCGGGCAAATCCGCACCCCCCCGCATAAAATCCTGGCTACGGGCCTGGTGATCATACTTATCGTTTAATCGTTACCTTGCGACTTTGTTTCACCGCAATACAGGGATTTCCTGGGCTTCCCTGGTTTGTTTCACCGCAGTAAGTAATTCTCTGTGACCTAGGTTGTCCAATAATTGGATACAATTGACATTCATTTTAACACTGGTCATTATATATCAGTGATATGATAATGACCAATGTTAAAATAAATGTCAAAATTTGACATTCATGTAACACTGGTCATTATCATATCAGTGAATATGTAATGAACCAATGTTAAAAAATTAAATGTCAAATGTGTAGTCACAATTATTGGGACTATGACCTAGGTCTGCTCTCGGCTATTTTGTCTGACGCGTCGCCAGGCGTCATCACAGTGAGTATTTGCGCGAGCGTAGCAACGCAACAAAAGTAGATTGGAACCAATCGCCTCAACGTATTACGCATAGTCGCCGTAACCATTGTTTTGAACTTAAGCGTACGCAGTACCGGCTGGGTGCGACCAGTACACGGGCGTATCGCGAGTCTATTTCAATCGTTGTATTTACCTCGCTGTCTACAGCAGTGCGACCTTCAACGCACACACTCAGCAGATTGTTCGAAATCAGTTCAAAACAATTATTACTCAGACTATAGTAACAGATCCTTGTTACTATTTATACTAGGTCAAGTACAGTGTGGCATAACGCAGTCAACGCAACATCACATTTTAGCGACGCCGTCTCAATGTGATTCCAGACATAATTTACATGTAATAAATATTGAATGCATTGTGAGTGCAATACTAAAAATATATCATTTGGACACATTTTTGGATTTTCCATATTTCATTTTTCATTTGCCTGCGGCTCGTGAAATTGAAAACATCCAAAAATGTGTCCAAATGATATTATTTTTTTTACTATTGCACCAATATAGGCCAGTCAATATTTGTTTTATATAACAAATATCACATAAATTCTCACACATTCCACAGGCAATATACCGTGCCAAATAGTAAAACTATTGCACGCTCACAACGCACAAGAGTTTATACTTGTCCATGATTGATGAATGATCATGATGTCAGTGACTCATTTCATTCATTCACTTTTCAACATATTTGTATCATAAATAAAATTCACTTTGCCTTTGTGCAATTCCTATAGATATTAAATTTATTACGCTTAACTGCTCTTTAGTATGCAATATGAATAATCATTCAAGACAAAGAAGTCACAAATTGCCAATAAGTAACACAAAGCCACAACAAAACAACAGACTAGACTACAGAGGTGATACCGCCATCTGTGTGTGACATAACAAAACACGGTATTTTCCACCTGACTTCAATAATTATCACAATAGACAACAAACGTATTAATCGCGCCTTAACCTGAGAGGGAGAATCCCTTTAAAACTCTGTATTTCCATGAAATCACGTCATTGGAAATGTCTTTATCTCGCACATAAATGTACAAAATCAGTTTAATATATTGTCCGTTTTTCAGTCCGAAAAGACGGAGAATTCCGCAACAACAATCGAGGATGTCGGGTCCGCCGGTCCGTGACTTTTACTAGCCTTCGTTTTCATATGATTCGTCGATAATAATCTCCCAGAAGGAAAACGGATTAGCACATGAATGAGAACCAGCCAATAAATTACACTTGCGTGATTAGACATTTTAGAGACTTGAATGAAGTCTAAATAATTATGGTGTCAATTTTGTACGAAATGTGCTAGACTTGATCTCAATCTCTACAGGAAATGGTAGGATCCTCATGACAATCACACAATGTATTCTGTGGTGATGATGATGATGATGCATCACATTCCCAATCATGATCATGCCCATGGAATATTTCCAAGTAGATGATGAATATAAAATTCCCCAGGCGACACGATTTAAATACAATACGGTATATCAGGAAATATGGCAGAAAATATGAAAGATCTGTAAACATTTTTATTCTTCAACATTTTACAAAAAATTATGAGGTTTATTAATTATTATACCAAACAACTCTCTTTGTCTTATAGTCTTTTCTCATATGTGAACACTGGAGGGCCTTACCTATATAATGAAACTTAAAAATATTAAATTTTCTTATTTTTATTAACATTAGGCACTTCAATTACTGTAGCTTACCTTCTTAATTTTTTTAATGTATGGATCAATAAACCGTTGTTATCATACCCCGTATCATACAAACATATACTCAGTATAAAAAGCTAAAAAAACCCTTAAACCGTCGATTGCCAATTTTCACAAAATATGAAATTTCTTCAATTTGCTCAAAATGATAGTCTTTGCCATTGGAAGAATAGAGATATATTTGACACATAAAAAATTACATACCCCAAAACAGATCAGAAAACCGAAAAAATTATCAAAAATCATTTTTTTTGCATGCCTATAACAAGTAAAGATATCCTAACATGCTTTACAAATGATAAGACCAAAAACAACCTAATAAGGAAAAAATCGGATATTTTTGTCATTATTTTCCGTACGGACACTTACCAACACGTAATTGAATGGAGATTCATATCTTTAAACACTGTCGTTTTCTTCCTTTTCTGTCAATTCTTCAGTTGGAAAAAGTAACTTATGCATAGAATTCTACCTGAGACTAGAATAAAGTTATTCTAGTCTCAGATTCTACAGACTTATCCTTCAAGTCGCTTTGCTATTCCTGCAAATTTGATACATTGTGACTCTTTTGGGAAAATCACCGATAGGTACGGTGTACCATCGACGCCAAGAAAAATCAAAATGAAAAAAAAATAAAATAAAATAATGAATAGGCTAAATCATATTTTCATAAAATATGAAATTTCCTCAATGTGCGCGCAAATGATAGGCCTAGTCTAAGCCACTTGAAGAATACAGATATTTTACAAACAAAACATACCCCAAAACAGATAGGAGCATTAATAAGAGCAAAAGACATCCAGGTAATTTGTAAATTTGTAATTTGCCGTAGGCCTAACTTTAATCAACAAATGTGTCTACATGAATATCATATAGACTCACTCGTTGATATTAAAACCACAAAGGTCACAGACCGGTCAAACAGGGTGGATGCCGTGGAAATCAACTCTGGCGTGTGTTTTCCAAATTTTGAACTCCATTCGGTCGTCTCAGGCTGCATTAATGACTCCGGAGTCATTTATTATAAAATCGTTCTGTTTACCCATATGGGCGCTGATTCGGGCTTAATCATTTCAGGTGAGGGATAATTACATGAATATCATAGATTCGTTGATACTCATTGATATTAAAACTAACTGACACTCCTTGATACTCATTAATACCCATTGATATTAAAACCACAAAGGTCAGGGACCACTCAAATAGGGTGCATGCCGTAGGAATCGACTCAGACATGTGTTTTCTTGTGTTATACGCCAATTCCGTCGTCTGCTGAATAAATGTCGCCGGAGTCATTTTATTATAAAATCGTTCCGTTTACCCATGCGCTAATTTGGTTTCAATCATTTCAGGTGAGGGCTAATGTAAAAGATTTACGACCAAAATATTAATTGAATTTGAAGGTGGTGCGTGGGTAGGACCGTACGTAATAAGCCCTCAAAGTTTTTTTTTTTTTTTTTTTTTTTTTATTAAAAAAAAAAAAAAAAAAAAATTTGGTGGTTGGAGGCAAAACATACAGATATGGTCCACCAAACCCTTCTACTCAAAAGTTTACACTAATACATCTAGATATCAATGTCATAGATAAACAAGATTAATTTAGCCCAAATCTCAACAGAGAGCATACAGCCAAGCATCATGTGTCAGACAATGGAATCTGGAAAGGAAGGGAGCACAAGAACGGTCAGAGAAATGCGAACAGATCAGATCGTGCGCCAGAAAAGGCCAAGTTGACACACAACGCCCGGCGGCATACAGCTGTCGAGATTGGGCGAGCAAGGAAAATAGTGATTGAAGATGGGTTTGGGGAAGGTTTTGCACAGGATTTTTCAGAAAAACAAACAAATAGACACCAAAATAAACGACAAGACAAAAACATAGACACCACAAAGACAACTCAAACATACCATCCACACGGGCATCCACAGCACACCGAACACACACAAAAGCTCACAAAACTCACTCTCCTCTCTCAAAAAAAAAAAAAAAAAAAAAAAAAAAAAAAAAAAAAAAAAAAAAAAAAAAAAAAAAAAAAAAAAAAAAAAAAAAAAAAAAAAAAAAAAAAAAAAAAAAAAAAAAAAAAAAAAAAAAACTCTCTCTCTCTCTCTAAATAAGCCAGATTAGAACAGCTGCCGTGGCAAAACAAAATAGAAAATAAA